>VXAA01003788.1:247-45116 GCA_013399115.1 Anseranas semipalmata | reverse complement strand
CTCCTTGCGCGCCGCGCGGGAAGCGGCTGCGGTTCGCCCCGAGCGGCTCCTCCGAACACCGTGCAGGGTCGTTGTAAACGCTTGTAGCCTGGTCCCTTCACCTCTTGTCTGGAACTTTTAATAGGGCCAGATAACTAGGAGCTGCTCCTCTAGGCATATCACTTGTAATAATGCTTTTTTTTATTGTTATTATTTTCTACTAAGTTCTTACTTGTGGTGCTTTTTCATCAAGAAAACATGATATGCTTTTAGGCAAGGTTTCAGTTAAGCCTACAGCTCAGCAGCTCTGTTACATATAAAAATCTCTTGAGGGTCTCTTCTGAACTGCTGAAGAATTGCATCTTCAGTTACATGCATAGTGATACCAGTACTTCTAAGGAACATTGTTCCTGTTCTTTGTAATACAGAAAGGCCAGACTGACAGTCTTCCAAGCAAAACATTGTCCCTGCTGGAAAGTTTTCTCAAAATTCTGCTTTAGGTGGCATAAATCTGTTTTGCCTTAGAGGGCTATAAACCAGACCTTTGTGTCGCAGTTTCAAGGTGATAATACCTGAAAAACTGTGTTTGTCCTTAACTAATACCTTTTTAAGAGCAATCATATGTCTGTAGTATATTTTAGCTTCTTTGTGTAAGCGTACTTGCTGGGGAGTTTCAGCATGGCGGAGTACAACAGAACTGTGTTCTCATGGCTTATGGCTTTGTATTTCATGAATTAGTCTCGATCTTTCAAGGTGCACGTAAGTCAGAAGCTTTCCACTGAATCACTACAGAAGATGAAACTCAGGAATATGTAGTCAAATAATACATGATGGTTTTGGTAATAGATGGCAGTTTAATTCAGCTATGTAGGATAAAGGTTTTAATCATTTTTGATAAATGTATTTCAAATTGATTACATAGTTTACACAAATCATTATAGTAATCAAATAATGTTTCATTCCTGGTATCCTTCATGAAGAAGAGTTGTTTTGCCTTGCACTGTAAGGCTCAAATAAAGCAAATGCTTAAGCAAGAGTAGAAATTTAGAAAGTTGCTCAGGCTTCATTCACCCTGTGTCTTCATGCCTATGTAACGTTTGATGCTTAGACATCAAAGTACTTGTGGCATCAGCTGGTATTCCCTTTTCTCAGAGGAGGCAGGTGCAGAGATAATACAGTGAGGAATATTCTCTGATAATGGGTGCCAGCGTTAGCTTTGTAAATTTGTTTCTGTCTCTAGACTACCTCAAATTATATACCGCTTCAGCACGGCAAACTGCTGCTGGCGCACGTCGCTGTTCTGCACTATCCAGGAGAAGGGAGTTGACAGGAGTTTGAGCAGTGAGCACGGTGCGAACAGCGGGCTGCTGCTTCTGTGCCTGCTCGCGGATGTGCTGCCCCCGGGCTGCCTTCTCGCCTGCAGTGCTGCCCCGCGTGCAGGCGATGGGACTGAGGTTCCTCAGCTTAACTTTGGTGGTGGTGATGGTCTCTTCTGGGTGCCATCTTTGCTCGGCATTCCTTAAAACACTGTGTGTATGTGTATTTATGTGTGCGTGTGTATAGATGTGTATGTTACTTGATGAGGTTGAGTTTAGTGGATTTCTGAGAAGGGTATCTAGAAAGAGCAGAGTGATTCATCTGACCCTCAGCCTGTTTTTGAGGGTCTTTGATCCAGGTAACAGCAAATACTGAAGGTAATGGGGATGTACCCCACAATGCGCATGATCCTGTGTTTGAGGATTTGGGGTAACAGATTACAGGTGGTGGTCAAGCTTATGTTCTCCTGAAAAAGCTGTTCATCCTGACATGTCTTAGAACTTACTGGTGTGCAGAAAGAGAGGGCAGTGGATCCAGTGACACCACATAACTGTGGTAACGCAGCAACTGGCTTGAGCTAGTCCCTTGGCCACCTGAATCCACAGAGCCACGCGGTAGGAAGTCCTCACCAGGAGGAGCTAGTGGATACTGAACTGGTTAGAAGAGATCCTGCTCGGCTTTGGTTGGACTGCTGGTTTGACCCAGTAGACTACTTCTTAACTTGAATGGGTTTCCACGTGTGCTGTTTACACCCTTTGTAGTCAGGTGTCCACATTGTAATAAACAAACATGTCCAAGTTAAGGTCCAGTTAATTTTAGTATTTACCAACTTTGGAGTGTTGTTCCAAACAATGTAATGGCCTTTTAAAATGTATGTTCTTTTTGTTTTAAAATAAAGCTAAAAAGAAGACGGTTTTGAAGTGGGTTGCTTCTTTTACAGTGTAATTGGGCTTCAGTTAAGAGTTCAGGATGTTGATCTTTCCTTGCTGTCACGTGTAAGTCTTGGCCTTAGAGTTTTGGGTTAAAACATGCTCAACACAGGTGGGGTATTTGAGAAACATGGTTATTAAGTTCTGAGGAGTCTTTAGGTGGCATATGTCAAAATAATTTTGTTTTCCAAAGCATAGGGCTCAGCTGAATGTGGATGAGTTTCCACGCACAAAGCGAACGACACATTCCTGATAATCAGAAATTCTTCCAGCTTCAAGCATTGCAATGAACAGAATACAAATAGTGGAGAGGTAGAACTAGTCTGTGCTCTTGTAGTCTGATTCTTCCATTATTCTTTTCCTGTCTGCATTCTGACTCTTACTGTCTTCCTTGATCATCCCCATGATTTCTGCTTCCCACACTATCTTCTGTAACTCCTTCTGCCTCTGACACGTGTACGTACGTACCATAGCATCCCAGACCAACCTTTGTTTGCCTTTCCTTGCCACTATCTTTTCTTCCTGTATTGTCACATCGCTTCCACTTTTCTATAGTGCAAGAGCATGCTTTCTGCTCTTCCCGAACCAATAGGTAGTCAGTTTGCTTCTTCTTTTCTTCTATTCTGCAAGGAAATAGGTGGACCTGGTAAAGGGAGCATGAAATGGGTAGCCTGTTCTTGTGCCACAAGGGCTCCAGGAAGGTTGAAGGAAGGTTTCTACACAGCTTCTGGGTCCCATGGGTGGATCATGATCCTAACGGATGGATTCGCTTCTGGAATCTGAGAATTCAGCTCTGAAACACAAATTCCTGTAAATAGAGATGTGCACAGGTATCCTTCTGAGGATGGAGTGAGAAATTGGAGGGAGGTGCCTGCCCATGGACACTGTATTTCTGAGGGAGGAGTGTAAGGAAGCCTTACAACATGACCAAATGTGTTCCCATTGTGGCACAATTGGTTTTATGGGGTTCTGTCTGTAATTTAATTTGGTTTTGGTTATATTTACTCATGGAATTATAGTTTTCGTCGTCTTATTCTGTGCCTTGCACACCAGGAGTTGTTCATCAGTTACACAAAAAGTGAATTGGACAACATTAGTGAATGCTTCCAGTGAATTAGTCTGCTAAAATTTTCTGGGTTACACTGCTTTCTTAACGATACAGTGGGATTGTACTTTGTTCCACCAAGATAACACTTGTTAAACAAATGACATTCTCAATTCTGAATGGAATTTACAATTCCAGCAAGTTCTGCAGTGTTCAAAGTTGACATCAGTGTTACACTCATAACTACTTACTGCTACCCTTAGTCTGTATGGTGTTGTCTGCTGAATGTTTTCTTCTGTAAATACTTGAGGGGGAAAAAGTTTGTTATCTGCTTAATGCTGTTGGACTTCATTACTGATGACAGACTTCTCTAGAATTGGAAAATGATCTGTATTTGCAAGTTTGTTGGTGTTGCCCATATCTTAAGTGTACTCATACTCAGATATCATGGTATTAGAATATATTTAGATGTTGTGTTTTTCAATTTACACTTATCTATTGTTTTTTTTTTGTTTTTTTTTTCAATTCAGGGTAAAGGTTGGTAATTCAGAAGGCT
This sequence comes from Anseranas semipalmata, assembly GCA_013399115.1. Taxonomy (NCBI): domain Eukaryota; kingdom Metazoa; phylum Chordata; class Aves; order Anseriformes; family Anseranatidae; genus Anseranas; species Anseranas semipalmata. The sequence goes on along the minus strand of VXAA01003788.1, from coordinate 41,290 downwards.
TTCCGATGAGTTCCTGAAATACAAGCATTGATTAAAACACTGCAGTTAACTGTCATGGCTAATACTGATACATCTGCAATGTAGTTACGAGATTACTAATTAACTCATATCCACACAACTCAGTCAAAATTCCTTATTTTGTTGGCAGTATCAGCATATTTGGAGGATTTGAGTGGGCACAGCCAGGATTAACTGCTTTGCTGGTATAAATTGGATCCTTTTATGATTTCTTGACGATTAAGAGACTTGGAAGTCTGTTTGATATGAAACTAAAACTGATAGAAATAGTTGTGCTCAGTGTCTTTCAGTTTTTCAGCCTTTAAATACTCACCTACTTGCCAGATATTCCTTGTTTTGTTCTTTTTTTTCCTTTTAAAACATTTACTAATACAACCAGAGTTTTTGTTTGAAGGATTAAGAGGTAGCCCCCTGAAGTGCTTCAGAAGATAACTACCTTCTTTTTTTCTTCCTTTTTACTCCGGAGAGACGTTACTGCCCATTTCTAGAAGTAATTTGAATACAATTCTGAAGTGTGTCATCTGGATGCATTCTTTTTATGTCTAGTGTTTTGTGTATATATATTGATTGTAAAACAACCACCCCCTGAAATCAGTAGAGGTAAAATCACAGAAGTTCATCAGTTAAGAACTTTAAGTCTCTTTCTCACTTTGTGACTTCAAGGGGAAAAATCTACTTGGGATGAAATCTGTAGTGGTTTATCTCACTAATGTGCTGAAAAATTATTTAAAATTTTCTTTCAGCTTTGTTAATAGTGTTCTAAGTTTTTCAGGTATAAAACAAAATCAGGTGACCTACAAGCTTTTTTCTGATCGCAGTCTAACATTCAGTTTCTGAACATGGGTTTTATTATTTATCCTTACTTTTTTGGCTATTAAAGCAAAAATAATTTATTACCAGTCAGAAGAACTTAGAAAAGAAGGTATGCATGAGCATTGGTAAAATGAATTTGGCTGGGACAGGAGAAGTGTCTCAACTTTGAGCAAGGAAGACCATCTGAGTTCAGAGAAACTTGCTGGTGTGTTTTGCCAGGTGAGTTTATATTGTTCCTGTTGTCATCTGCCTGCAAACCAGTGCGTGCACACAAGTACTCTGAATGATGCAGTGGTGTTTTCAGTCACATTTGAATTTGATCTTTTGCTACAAATTATGTGGCCCTTTCTCAGGCTAAATTAAAGCCCTGCTGGTCATTGGGGTAGTTACCCGGGAGCAGTGTTGTTGTAATATACTCATGCCACTCAAGGCAAATGTGATCATAGAAGTTCTTTTTTTCTGATGAGGTGTTTGTCCCAGAGCTGCAGCATGAGTTTAATTACTTTTCTGTCAGCACTGACAGTAGATAAACTGATGGAACTACTCTGACCTGCATTGACTAACCAGTAGTTTAATATGTTCAAGAAACATGTGAAGTAAGCAGTCATAATCAGGATCAACCCTGATTCTCCACATGTGCAGGACATCTTGGTGGGTGGCTTTCCGATCTGCCTGTGTTTTTTTTAAATGCCACAAATCTGAAAAAGCCTAGCATCCTTAGCACTGCCACGGGGTGAAATTACACCTATATGTATAATCCCATCATATTGGTTAGGCTGAGGATTTGTAAATGTTATTTATTTGTGCTGGTTAATCATTTTTTTATAAAATGCAAGCACTGATCTCTGAGAGTAACGTTCATGCTTCATAGCCATGACTCGCAGTGCAGTATGACTGTATGGTGATGACTTTGGGGGGAAAAAACTGCTGGGACATAAAGCAATTATGTGAAGTTAAATGTTCTTACTGCTCACATTGAAGTCAGAAGAGTTCTGCTTTGTTATGGCAGTGATAAATTTGGTCTTGTGTTTATATGTTATTTGTGAAGAGATATCAAATTCTGGCAGTGAATTAGTCTTGAAAGGAACTGCATTGTAATCAATATGATGCATCTCTGGTGGAACAAAGGTTGAAATGCTGCAAAAAGAGTAAAATGGAGCCTTGAGTTTGACTGCAAGCCTCTGCTTTGGGTGATACAAGTCTTTGCAAGTTAGATGTGCTGCCATTCAGAGCGTGTACATCATGCTTATGCACTTGACTGTGCTGTCGGTCTTGATTAGGTTCTTCGGGGCCAGCGTTAGAACCTGTGGTTCATAATTTGCAACAATTCCTGCTATCTAGAAAATACTTGTGTGTTTGCTATTAAATTGCATATCTTACCCCTCTTTAATGACCAGTCTGTCTGAATCCAACTGCTAACAGATTCTTTAGTAGAGGGTTTTGTTCTGTATCTCAGCCTTGTTTCCATATTATACAATGTGTGATTGATTTAATGTTGTGGAAATTGTGGCTTAATTATGTTGGGGTTGCCTTTACAAGAGACTGGAAAAAATACAGTAAAGGAGGTTAAGATTATAGAACAAAGCGCTAAGAAATAAAGAAATGCCTAACATCAAGCAGCTTTTGTTGTTTATTCACTAAAAGTCAATCTGATTACAGTATGAAATCAGTGTTTCAGTACGATGGTAAAATACTGAAAGAGGCAAGGGCAGTTGAAGGAGAAAGGAAATCCGTGTCTCATCTCTTGAAATATCTGATCAAAGCATCAACAGGATCTGGATTTCATTTCTGACCCTGCTACAGATTTCTGGGGTTATATTGGAAAAGATTATCATACAAGTACATAAGGGAACAGAAGTAAGATTTTTGAGAGCCTTAGTTCTGCTGCATCTGTACAGCTGTCAAATGACTTCACATAATTAGTAAGCTTTGCTTTGGTCCCCTAAGACAAACTATATCTGGCCTAGTCTGTTTTTCAGTCTGTCAACCATTTTTTGCACTGAGACCCAGAAGGCTGTAGTGCATATTATCAGTTGAAGTGCATTTAACCAGAATGCTAATTGTAGGTTTTAATTTAGATTTTTTACAAATGTTTGTTAATCAAACTCCTTTGGGGAAATAACTGCACTGGTATTCGCGATCGAATCAGTTGTTAAGGACCCTAATGCAGCAAGTAATTAATTCAGAAAAACTTTAATTACGTTAGTGTGCTGACATACATGAACTGATCTTGGATCCAGCTTTGTCAAGCATAGGAATGCAGTTTCCTAACTTTCCATAATGAAAGTTTCACAGTTACGGGGTTCTGTCATTTGCCACTTTACTTCTCTGGATTGCTTATTATTTGCTGTTTTTATAAGTTTTATAAAATTACAATAGTTTTGTACATTATTAGTAGTGTATTAAAAATAAAAGTAATGTTTATTTTGAAATGAAATAAATGGATGTTATTTCAAACTTCTTAGTGCTGTCTGTGCAACAAGTGTGAACAATCACAAGGTTGCCTAATGTCTGGAGTAGCTTTTTCCCTGCCTTTCACAGTTCGTTTGTCCCGCACATGCTAGGTCTTTCTTTAGTCTCCTTGCATTTTATAACCATAACTTTTCCTACTTGATGGCTATTAAAAACTATTCCATTTCCTGTTACTGATCCCCTAAGTGTCATCCTTTTTTTTCGCTCTCTAAAGAGTTTCTGCTATCATCAGATAAGAAGAAAGTTGTTTTTCTTTGTCCAGCAATACAATCTTACAGTCATTCTTTAAATGCCAAATTCCTGCTTTTTTTTTTGTTGTTGTTGCAGCTGTTATTTGCCACATTTTCAACTACTTAAGTCTCGGTCTCCTCATGCTGTCCTCTCAGCTGCTTGACTTCCCAATCTTCCAGACCCAATTTCTGCTGCATAGTGACATGCCCTCTACCAACGCTTACTTTTCTTTTCAATTGCCTAAATCCCACCTGCTGTTTCTTAGTTGTTCAATTCCTAATTTTCAGCTGAGACTCCTGTTTCCAGCTGCTATATAGAGTTTACATAAAAACTTCTCTTTTAGCATTGTATCTTTTCTCCAAAACAAGTGACAGCACCCAAAAGAGTCTATTCGTTTGAGTGTTAGCGGAAGGAAAAATCATGGTAGGTGATCTCTAAACAGGCAGCTCCATGAAGTCTTCATGAGAAATCCTTCTCCCCTTGGCCACAGGTTTCTGAGTGTTGAGAACTTAAAGCGTATTAAAGTTTAGAGTTTTTCCTCTTTGGAAGATTTTTTAAATTATTTTTATTTTTTAATAAAAAAACTGTGCCTGTGTACCCTGGTGGGTGGCATATTTTACATTTCTGGTGCAGCTTTTGTCAAAAAGCCTTGTAAAGTCAGCAATGCATGTGATGGATTGCTTTTACTATGTGACTAGCAGTGCGAGACTTGTTTCAGCATCATTTCTTGTGACTGGCTTTTGCTTCCTTCTGCCAGACCCTGTGTTTAGCTCAGGGTTTTTTCAGACTAGCCATTTTCTGTCTTAAGCTGATTTTCTATGGGTAGTATTTCAACTGTAAAAAAGGTAAGATCCTCTCTGCATGAATATTTTGGTGACTGAACATGTCAGGAATGCAAGGTGTATTACAGTCCTTGTGAAATTCTTCCCAAATATTGCTACGTGCCTTTCAAAACTGCAACTTGCACATGATCTGTGAAGATTTGCAAGAGTTCCCAGAATAAAGTCTCAAATTTTCACCTCAGTGAGTACCTCATGACTAAGGTTGTACTTGTGTCTTTCCTGTGGGACAGCTTTTGAGATTAACCAGAATACACATGCATCAATTTTGTTTAGCAGCCACGCAGGCCCCAGGCCCGGGTTCGCGTGTTTTCCTAAAAGTGTCTGCTTTCAGTGGCTTTTTAGCTAACAAGGTGCAATATATAAGGTTGGTAAAGGAAATTTTTCTCCAGAAATAAAAACAAATAAAAAAAGTACAGCAATAAAAGCTGTGAGGTGGATTAGCGGGAGAAGCGGGTGAGATTCAGATTGGAAGGGTGAAGACAAATGTATTGGAAGCTGGGGAGAGAGCAGCATATAATCCAGTTAGCAGAAGAGGGGGGAAGCAGAGTTGAATAAGAAGCTTAGGGTAAGGGAAGAGACTTCAGTTTGATCAAAACAGATTGCCTTCAAAAGAAAAAAACAATGAATAAAAATATGATAGGAGATGAGATTTGCATGGTGGATGATGTACCAACAGCATGGTGGTGCTGATTTAGACCAGGTTGCACAGGGTTGTGTCAAGTCTTGAACACCTACAAGGGTAGGCTTCATAACCAGTAGCTGACCACTCTAATTTAACAAAAAAGATAAAACAGAGGAATAACGATGCTGTAGCAGCAATACCTATGAAGCAGTTTCACTGAGGTATCCTGACCCATTTCTCTGCAACGTTGGCCAGCTTTATCTCTTCCTTTGTTCTCTCCCCGTCCTCTTCCTCAAACCTTGTAGTGCTGTCTGCTTAGCCTGTCTTCTCCACTGGGGAGGAAGAAGAGAGCCTGAGGGTATTCCTCCCTGCACAGCAGAGTAACGCAGCAAAACTGCTGCATCGCCAAAAAGCGAGTGAAAGCTGGGGTTTTGCTGGGGGGGGCGGGTCCCAGTGGTACGAGCTCCATTACAGGCAGTGTGCTTCTAAGTGGGTCTGAACTTTGACCGTCTTGAGACAGAGAGGCAGGCAGGTGTCAGACAACGGTGTGATGGACACATAAACTACACCAGCAGTAAGAGAAGACTTGGGGACTAGTTGCAGAAGGACGTGGAATGGATTTCGGAGTGTTTTGGATTATTTTGATGAGAAGGGTGGGATGAAGAGGAACACGCTGAAAATTTGGTGCTGCGATAGGGCTGGCTGAAGCAGGAAACTGGTCCTTCTAGGAGAAGGGGTGGAGTTGGGGATAAGAAGCTAGCAGAAGGGCAAAGGATTGGGAAGAGGATAGATTGGAGGGGATGATTTCAAAGGAGTCAGAATTGGGAAAAAACAGCGACGTGGTCTGTGTAAGTGAGAGTGTGTGGTCATCTAAAGCCTGGACTAGAGGAAAGTAGCAAACATTGTTCTACATGTGGCAGTTCACATTACAGTAACAAACACTGTAAAATAATTTAAATATTTTTTCTCCTTTGGCCCTTGAATTAAAGGAGTGGTCCCAGCCAACTGGTCTGGAATAAAGCTTTTTTTGGTGCAAGTTTATTTTTTTCAAACTGCATGAATTTTCTGATCTTAATCACTGCACAGTACATGAACGCTGAGGGTGGGACCACTTCCCTACAGTGCTTGCTTAATCAGATCTTGTAGCTATGGTGTGTTCTCCCATTTGTGGTTTACGAGCAAAGTGCTTTCTAGGTAAGGGTTTTGTCCCTGTTTTAGGAAAGGGGGGATAATTGAGTAATAGGGGACAAAGCTACTTGTCCAAAGTCACTAACTTGGAGATGGCAGAGCAAGGAGTGGAACCATGATCTCTTGTGTCCTAGTGCAATCCTTGTCCTTTCGGCTATTGTATCCCAAAAAACCCTAGCTATTTCATTTTCTTCAGAAACATCTAGTATAAATGCTGTTTAGTCTGGCCGGCTTCTCTGCGCTGGCTGTTTTCCTGTTCTATTACACCCATTTCAGGGACATCTGAAATTGGATGCAATTAAACTTGGATTGCATTTAACTAGTTCTGGTTTTGTATTTAGATTTTGTATTTATGTTTTGTGAATCCTTTCTTTCTAGGTAGACAATGTTACTAGCTCAGATAAATCGAGACTCTCAGGGAATGACTGAATTTTCTGGAGGAGGAATGGAGGCCCAGCACGTGACTCTCTGTCTAACAGAAGCTGTAGCTGTACAAGGTGAACATTCAGTTAAAATATACATTATTGTGTCTTTTCTGTTGGAAATTCAGATAAAACTCTAAAGCTCAGGTAGCATATTCTAAATGAAGAATCTAACACAAATCAGAAAATTATTCTTAGTTAGCTGAGATTGATTAAGTTCACTGATATAATTCTGAAAAAGAATGATCTCTTAATTAAGGTAATGGGAGTAGAAACATGCCAAAACAAGGACTGTAAAATCTGACTTAATTCTCACAACAGTTTTACTGTTTTATACTTTGTAACTTAAGTTTTCATCTAAGTATATATTAAACTAGTTCAGTTTTAAAATAGATTGATGATTTAGGATTGGTTTAAACTTGATGTTTTCTGACAGCTTCATTATAATTTGAACTGATAAAAACTTTTTCCTAAATCTATTTTAGTCTAAATAGATTTGCATATATTAAAGATAGGTAATAGTGTACAAAACAAAATTATTAACACAAATATATATCATCATTTCACTGTTGGGACTCATGACCTAATTAATATTTCTCCTAAAACCTCAACTTTGTAGTCATTTATTCAATGACATCACTTTTTAGTTAAGGCAAATAACGTTGTAGCTGTCATGTTTATAGAGCAAGTTCTTGAAGATATGACCATAGCAGATTTTCAAGGTTCAAAAACCAGAAAGCAAGTAAGAACTATTACCTGTTAATGTTTCTAAAATCATTATGTTTATGTTTTAAGTGATGTCATTATTTTTGGAGGTGCTTAACTAGTGATTTTTAAGGTTTGATGCTGGTAATAGTGAATATGAACTTTTTTCCTTACTAGATGGTGACAACTTAGAAAACATGGAAGGTGTAAGTTTGCAAGCAGTTACCCTTGCTGATGGCTCCACCGCTTACATACAGCACAATTCTAAAGGTAGGTAAATGGCTAGAAGTTGATTTGTATTGGCATTGTATTTGCCTCTTTAACCCTGTCTTTGGATTGTAAACCTCTTTGGATTGTAAAATCAGGGAAAATCTTTACAGTGTTTACAAAGCTGTAATCCCAATTGGGGTTTTATAGTAATAATATAAAATAAATATTTATTTCCAGTACTAATAAGGTGCAGGTATCAAATGCAGGACATAAGTCAAACAAAAGTGAGATGATCTTTACTCTTCAAACCCAAATATCAACATTCTGCCTAGTGGATAGGTGATACAATTTAGTGTTTTATATTGGGTATATTTACTTCAACCATCATGCCTTTTACCATTTTTTATCCCAGAATTTTGAAACCATTGTTATGTAGTCATATTTTGCTTCATCTTTACCAGTGTTTCTCTGTGATATTTTACTGATATATTAATACAGGAAGTATCAAATGTGTGTTTGAAGTGTGATATGTCATACAGAATATTTTTAAAGAATCTAATGGTGTATTTCAGATGGTAAATTGATGGATGGCCAAGTGATTCAACTAGAAGATGGTTCTGCAGCCTATGTTCAACATGTACCCATGCCTAAAAGTAGTAAGTGTAATCACACAAGAAATATATTTTTAAATACCGTATTACTGATAAATATTGATATTAACTAATTAATGCTCATTAAAATAGCTTGAGTTCTTATTTTAATGCAAACAGTTATGAAGAGATTGTTTTTCTAACTAATGGATTTTTCAAACTATCGTTGAAGCATTGTAATTCTTTCTTCCAAACAGGGGACAGCTTGCGTCTGGAAGACGGACAAGCAGTTCAGCTGGAAGATGGAACTACAGCTTTTATTCATCACACCTCCAAAGGTGAATGTTTTTTGAAATGTGATTTATTATTACAGTTCAATAGAACTTCACCAGTATAAAATATGGTACTGTATTTAGACAGTGGCATCATTAGTATGATTCCCATTGTAGTTTCTTTGTTGCTTTTACTTAGTGGCATCTAGAAAAAACTGAAATGAGGCTGGTTCAGTTCCTCATTAGGACCTCATACAGCAGTTATAAAAAGAATCAAAAACAGTGTATTTCACTTTTTAAGCCCAGGATCTCAGTAAAGTAAGTAAATGTCATGTTAATAGAGCATGTAATCCCTTGTACAGATTTCAGCAATAATTACATGTGGAAATGAGAAGAGAAAGCAAGTAAGAATCAATCAGTCAATCCCTCTTAAACTAAAGAATGTAGAGACTGACTTACATTTTAAAGATCATGCTATTGATGATTTTGTCATTAGGTAGTAGGGCAGAAAATGTGACAACTGACAGTTAAGAATGCAAGCATATTTATTTTAAATGATAACCTAGATTTCTGCAGCAGCTGGTTACACTAGTCTTGGAAACAGTCCTTCAAGTCCTTTCTTCAAGTGAACAGGTAGATATCTTAAGTCTGCTTAGACTAGTGCGACAAGAATTACATTCTACAGTCAGCAATACTAGGAGGAAAGAATATTACAAAGAATTTATTCTTTAAAAGTCATTCTATGCTTTCTGTGTTTATTTTGCATGTATTTTATTTGCATGATTCTTTTCTTAAAATGATCAGATCTATGAATTCTAAAATCTGAAGTATATGTGATACATTATTTTCATTTTCCTATGAATGGATAAGGAATTGAAAGCATATTTCTGGTCCTGGTTTCCTTTCCAAATAAAGCTAGATCAATATAAAATTGGTTATGCACTTCTGTAAGTGTATAGAAATAAAATATATGGATGTTGTTGTCTTGAAAAAAATTTCATCAGCGCTATTCATAGTAATATTTTAAGTGGTTTTATTTCTCATATATTTCATACATATATATGGCTTTTGGAGACATTTCCTAAGCAGCAGTAGTTTTTCACGTTACCTGCCTACATCACTATTCTTTTTTATTCATCACACTTCGTGATGTTCTTTCTCAGACAGTTACGACCAGAGTGCATTACAAGCAGTCCAGTTGGAGGATGGGACTACTGCCTACATTCACCATGCGGTGCAAATGCCACAGTCAGATACCATTTTAGCCATTCAAGCTGATGGCACGGTGGCTGGTCTTCATACAGGAGATGCTGCCATTGACCCAGATACCATCAGTGCTTTGGAGCAATATGCAGCTAAGGTATCCTGAAAGACATTTCATCTATCCATAATGTTTTAATGTGACATCACATGATACTTGGCAGCAAAAGCCAATTGTGATCTAAGAAATAAAATGACAAGAGAGTCTTCAGACTCTTAAAAGAGAGAATGCCAAATTGTCATGACAGTGCTTCACTGTCATGGGCAGATCCAGTCTGTAGTGTTGCATAAAGAGAACAAGAAATTGAACACCAAAATGATGTGGAGTCAGACTGATTTGCAAAGTGATTTAGACAAGTAAATAATTACTGTTTCTAAAACATAATAAAAATGTAGTGTGATGCTAAAAATTCATTTTCTGCACTTTAGTGGACTTCTGTAAAGCATGGCCTAAGTATAATAATGGATGGTGCAACTTTCATGACTTCATAGTTTTCAAGTGTCCCAATTCCTGGATGATTACTATCAGTGCTTTTATTGCTTTGGAAAAGAGTAGAATTAGTTCTAAAATCTGTTAGAGTCTCTAGTGTTACTGGGAATTGTCAAATTTTGGGAGAAAGCCAGTTAGGATAATTAAATAACTGATACACCATTCTTTCCATTATTTTTGTATGTGTTATAACTGAGGAGAACCTAAGAGAGCCAGTCGGATTGTGTTATGTTTGACTTTGCCTTAACATTTCATAAAATAAAAAGGTAATTCAAAGTTAGCTGAGCTGTAGCGACAAGCTTTTACATGTTGCCTAGCTATTATTTCATTTAGGTTTAAATCAATCATAGCTTTGTCATTTTTAATAAGGAGCTATATTAATACCAATTTGCTATATGAGTTTTTGTTTTGAGAAGAAGAAACAGCAGAAATGCAAATATATTTGCTTTTTTGTCCTATTTATCTCAACATGTTTTTGAATTCTATAAAGTGAATTTGTATTCTGAAGTGTACTTGTGTATATCAAGGAAAAACTACTTGTTTTCTTTAAGCTTTCATCTCAGAACCTTATCCTGAAAGGTACTGGTAGAACTTCTTGAGGAAAGTCAGTAGAAGTGAGTTTCCAAGTACTGCATCTGCATTAGGTACAAAAGTAAATAATAGCTGAATTGTTACACCCCTGTTTTTCTCTTAAAAGGAGAAATGTGGTTTTATGATTCTACTCCATGTCCTTGTAGACTTCATAGTAAGGCAATGTATACTTTTCATAGCAGCTGGTACAGAACATTGAGAAAGGTACAGAAAGGGGCAACAATGATGACTAAACAAATGAAATACATAAAGTAAGGATATGAGATAATTTTATAAAATTTTAAGTGGCACGGAGAATAGTGGCTTGTTGTTAGCTTTACCAGTATAGGAACTGGGAAGCATCAGATTAAACTCTCAGGTCACAGGTTCAAGGACAACAAAGGAAGGATACTTTTTCAAACAGCACAAAGTGGGGCCATGGCACTACTTGTGGAATATTGTGCATGCTAATATGCCCCTGGATTCAAAGGGTAATTAGACAAATTCATAGAAGAAAAATGTTTCCAGGGCTATTGGGTGACTTCTAGTTCGGGAAGTTCCTAAGCCACAAATTGCTTGGAGGTTGGGAGAATATTTCTGGGAATGTATCACTATTTGCTTGGCTTGCTCCCACAGTCTTCCCTAGCATCTGCTACTGGCTGCTGTTGGAAACAAAATGGTGTGCTAGATTGACCTTTAATTTTACTCCATATAGTTCTTATGTTCTTACTTGAAGAAAAACTAAATCTTTCCTTAGAATCTAAGACAGCCTTTTAGGAAGAACTCAAAGATCTTCCTTTGGAGAAGAATTCTCCTGGTACAGCAAAAAAGGTTTAAATTTAGGTGCATTTTTTTTTTTTTTTTTGTTAACTTTGAAGGCTTTCTCTTCAGAACTTAAGTCAATAAAATGAAGTCTGGGGGTGAAGAAAATTTTATAGAAGGATTTAGAGATTGGTGGTTCTTCTCTCTTCCTCTGTCTTACATGACAGGCAGAAATAGCAAAGATCAGTAGGCTGTCCAAGATCAGTATCCAAAGACTCCTAAGAAAACTACAGAGAAGCTCATGGGAACTGGTGGAACATAAACATTTTTCATTGTCCCTTGTTTCTCTTTTAGGCACACTACCACTTAGCCATGTCTTGCAGCGTGCATATAAAGACTAACTAGAATCCTCTTAATTTTAGGCTAAGTCAATGCCACATTCCTCTCAAAGCAACCAGGAAAAAAAGAGATTATTGCTCTCAGTCAACGTAAGGTCGGAGGATATGTAGTGGAATTGCGAAGAGGAATTGCAACTAGATTTAGGGGCACCAGTCTCAGCCTTGAGTGTAATGGATGCAGAGGGTGTTGTGAATGCGAGTGCTCAACACAGAGGCAATTACAGAAGGGGGGAAACTATGTAAAGTATTCTTTAAATTAGTTTTTTTTTTTCCTACAGTGACTAATGAGACTGTTCTATGAGTTGATGCATGTGAGAGAGTATTAAATAATAATTTCAAATTAATATGTAATACTCTTTCAAATGTTTTTCTAAGCTCCTTGGAAAGCAGAGATACCTTTCTCTTCCTGTAAACTGTATTTAAAAATAAACCTTTGGAGCAATACACAAGTCTTTGCGTAGCTGTTGTAACTTTACTATTTTGAATTGAGATTTAACACATTGTCTAGGTACTTTGATTCCAAAGGAGCTGTGCTGCTTGAAACAAGTGAACTCTTCTTAACAGGGAGTGAGATTGTTCACTATTATTTATAAATAAATTTTTTTTTTTAAGTTCAGAACTCAGTATTGCTAAATTTATTAATTTATTATAATACTTTTCTCGGTTTATTAATTTAGCACATTTGGTTCTGGCAGTCTTTTCAACCTTGTTTTAAGACAAACTTGAGATGCTTGCTTACCTCACGTATTGTGTAATGTAGGTGCTACAAGTGGTGAATTTTGTGTAAACTAATGTATTATAGGATAACCGCGTTTCAAGAGGGAGCTAGAGAGCTATGAAAGAATAAGCCCTCAGGAACTGTCTGTAAGCCCTCTGCTTTTCAGATGAATAAAAATAACCTGCAAACGTTTTTCCCATTTCAACTTCTTTTTTCAGGTGTCTATTGACGGAAATGACAGTGTTAGTGGCACAGGAATGATAGGTGAAAATGAACAAGATAAAAAAATGCAGGTATGTAGCACAATACAAAATAACTCAATACATCTATTTCTTCAGTCTTCTCTGTGCCCAGCAGCATGCACAATAGGTAGCCCTGCATAGACTTCAAAACTATACAGGTCATATATAGGTCATATTTCTCGGTTTATCCAAGATCCATTTGCATGATTTTAAAAAGATCTTTAGTTAAAAAATTATGTTGGATTTCTAAGATTTTCAAGCTGACTCTTTAACCTGAGTATTTCATCAATGAGGAGATAAGTATTTCAGAAGTTCTTTTCCAGAGAATGAACTTACTTTTTATAGTCCTTAAATGAGAAGGAATGCTGAATCGATTAATGAATTATCTTCTTCTCAAGAAAGATTAATTCCAGACATACACCTGCAATTGTTCTCTCTTTGGTGTGTTATTTTCATTCCACTTGCCCCGTTAGATTCCCTTACTTTTATTGCAGGTTTTGTAAGTAGTCAGTAGATGAGGGTGTTGCTCCCAGTGAACCCCTAAAGAAGCAGAAAAATACTTCCAGTTCTTCTGCAATCATGTTGTTATTATGTAGAACTGTAAAAAAAGCTTTTTCATGTGAAGGTATTGACTTAAAAGTTCTGAGGGTAATGGAAAATACAGGTTAAATTTACAAAGTCTCAGGCCTTTTTTTTTAACCTGGGATTTGTAAAATTATGTAAGGAGAGTGGTCTTCCGCATCATAAAATACTTTTTTAAAGAAAAAGACAAAGAAAATGTATTGTAGCCTTCAAACAGTTATGAACAACAACAGAAAATAATAACAAAGCCCTATACCCTCACATGCTCAAACGACAGAATCAAAATATGGTAAGTCATTGCACTGAGAAAGATTTGGTCATCAGAGAAGTAGTGTTTTTCCTTTTTGTTTAATTTAAGAGGTAATGAACTAGATGAGGGTGAAAAATATCTTCCAAGGTAAAATATGTTACAATACCCATGAAAGAGAGAATTATAGGCTCACCTTTGACAGTGACCTCAAAATCCTCTATTCTTAACTACTTTTTTTTTAAGGTTAGGTCCTGCAGTATTTAAAGCCAAAGACACTCCACAGTTGTCTGTGGGGCATGGCTGTGAAAGGAGAGAAGAGCCAATACATACATTATCTATGGTATTGGAATATATTCCATAAAATGAAATCAAGAAATCCTGGGGTTTTGCACACTTGTAGGTTGGAATAGGGATACAGCTGTACCAAAATGCAAAATTCAAGGAAGAGCAAAATAAGGTCTTGGTTGGCTTTAACTAAAAGTAAAGTAAGAGCCTATTAAGCAAAATGACCTGTTACCAATATCCAGTTACATGTTGATTTCAGCCTCAACCCCAAAACAAAACAAAGTAAATCTGAAGGCTGCTTTATTTTATACGTGTATGGCAACATGTATGCCATATGGAAATGTGCCGATCTTATGGAGCGTAACGTGTTCCAAACAAACAATAAAAAAGGGTCTAATATTTCAAAAGGTATTAAGGCTTAGTCTCAAATTCTCACCACTATAAGGTGACTTCAGTTGGTCAACCAAGGAATTAAGGAGCCCAAAGCTATTGGTTATTTCTGAATAATAACGAGTTATTGTGATTATATCTTAGTGTGATTAGATAACTACTTGTAACTGATTCAGAGATAACACATTGCTTGAGATAAAATAGTTTCATATTTAGATATAGTATTAAATAATTGTATATTTATAAATTCTTTATGAAGTCCACAGTAACACAAGAACAGAACAGATGTTATGCTTCTGAGTAGTTATTCAAACCAGTTGCGTATGGTTAGGGTTTTCACCAAAGGGAAAAAAAAACATAAAACCTCTTTGTGATTTGTACATGTGAGAACAAAAGCCTATGTGTGACCAAATGGATATCACACATTATTTCTTTTCAAGTCTGTCATACCCATCTGTTCATAATAAAAGTAGAATCATGTGACTGGTTCATATGTATATGATATAAAAATCTTATCTGAGATCTTTGTTACCTTTGTTGTTCTCCTGTGCTACCTGTCTGAACCAAGTTAAGATGCATTTGTGATTAATTTTAAAATTAGGGTTTGTTTTTTTAGTCTATTTAAAAGTATTTTGGAGGACACAATTTCTCTCAAAGTGTCAAATTATTATAAAGGTGCTTTATTTATGTTGTTTGATTTTGTGCATAACATCTGCATTTTTTAGTTTCTTTAGAGAGCATTATCTTCTAAGAATAGTAATTTTGATACAATATCTGTCATTGTTGAATGATAATACTAACTGAATTCTTAATCAGTTTCAAGTCATACCAACTAATGTATTATGAAGAAATATATACTTCTGCAAACAGTTGTTTAACCAAACAAATGCTCATGATTTTCAACTGACTTTTTTCCCAAGTGTTTTTTTTTTTTTTTTACCCCTTCTTTGTATCAATCTTCATAATGATAAAATGTCTAGTTATTTACCTATGGATACTAGAAATAGCACATTGATTATAGAACTGTTTTAATTTTCTTTTAAACTTTAACATACTTCAGCTTTATAGCAGATCTTAGCAACTACATACATATTGTTATATGCTGAAATAGCAAAGAAATACTAACAGGTTTACTGACAGGAAAAAAAGATAATCCAAAAATGCTTAAGTGTACATGCTTAACCAAGATTGCATTACCAGCGCGTCTTCTCCACAATCCTTAATGTATTAAGGGGAGGAATAACCCAATGCACCGATACAGAGTTGGGAACAACTGGCTGGAAATCAGTTTTGCAGAAAAGGACCTGGGGGCCCTGGTAGACAAATTGACCATTAGCCAGCAGTGTCCCTTTGGAAAACAAGGCCAATGGCCTCCTGGACTGCATTAGGCCACACATTGCCAGCAGGTTGAGGGAGGTGTTCCTTCACCTCCTTCATCACTGGTGAGACATATCTGGAATGCTTGGTCCAGTTCTGAGCTCTCAGAAAGCCACGGACATACTGGAGTGAGTCCAGTGAAGGACAGTGGAGATGATTAAAGGTTTGGAGCATCTGACAGACAAGGAGAGGCTGAGAGAGCTGCAACTGTTCAGCTTCCAGAAGAGAAGGCTAGGGGGAATCTTATCATTGTATATAAATACCTGATGGGGGACCGTGAAGACAACAGAGCCAGGCTCTTAGTGGTGCACAGTGACAGGACAAGAGGCAGTCGGCAAATTGAAGTACAAGAAATTCTGTTTAAATGTGAGGGGAAAAAAAACTTCTGACTGGACACTAGCACAGGTTGCCCAAAGAGGTTGTGGTGTCTCCATCTCTGGAGATACTCAAAACTCAACAGGATACTGCCATGAGCAACTTGCTGCAGCTACCACTGCTTTGAGCTGTGGAGCTGCAGTAGGGCTGCCTTCCCATCTTACCAATTCTGTGAAATGTTCTTTTGACCGATGTAGAATGGAATTGGATCCATAATAAAAGGGGGTAGTTTGAAAGGAT
This sequence comes from Anseranas semipalmata, assembly GCA_013399115.1. Classification (NCBI taxonomy): domain Eukaryota; kingdom Metazoa; phylum Chordata; class Aves; order Anseriformes; family Anseranatidae; genus Anseranas; species Anseranas semipalmata. The sequence continues at coordinate 24,966 of VXAA01003788.1, read as the reverse complement.
AGACCTTTTAAAAGTCTCAATTACTTTGTGTACAGTTTTATCAAAATGTTTACATTTGGGCTTCTGCCTATTTTTTCAGTCTTTAAGAATGCTTCTTGATTATTAGTGTATGAAAAAGCCTTTGAAAGGGGTCTAAGTTGCACCGGAAAGCTATTCTGTATATTTTCATGTTGTGTCATGCAAGAAAGCAGATTACAAGCTAGCTCCAATTGCTCCAATTAGTTTGATCAAAACACATGCATCACTGACAAAGTACAAAATACTTTCCTTCATTTCCAAAAAGTGCTCATTATAAGTGCATTTAGTTATTGTTTGGCCTTTGCATGAACTTATCTTTGAAGGTGGTCGGATTTATGGCTAACCGCCCTTAGGAAGAGAACCAGTGCCTTAGATGTAATCTAAGCCTCTTCTTTCTAACACTCATCTTACCACTGAGTTTATTTTTCAAATTATTTTGTCTTTGTTGTTATTTGACTAATTAATGCATGCATTTAAATGTACTAGCTACACGTAAATATGTTTTACAGTTTCTCTCTTTCATCAAAACTTAGCTTTTTATTTATTTTAGTTTTTGAGGGCTAAGAAATACATGGCATAGCAAAGAGACAAAAGAAACCTGTTAGAATCAGCTCTGACTTGACTGCAAAATCGGGTGTGACTTTCCTGATCCATTGTATTTTTATAATGATTTTTTTTTTCAATTTAAGATTGTCTTGCAAGGACATGGAACAAGAGTGACTGCAAAATCTCAGCAGAGTGGAGAGAAGGCATTTCGCTGTGATTATGATGGCTGTGGAAAACTGTACACAACAGCTCACCATCTTAAGGTGATGAGATGTAAAATGAGTATTAATACTTTGCAGGCATGATTTTTTTTTTTGGACAAATTATGTGCTTAAAAGTAATGGAAATTAATAGAGAGATAATTGCAATGGTGCTGTTTTGTCAAATGTTTACTGGGTTGATCTTACAATAATTGTTTGTTCCAGGTATTCCACTGATTTTGCTTAGTGTTCTGAGAGGAGGCACTTTTTGAAAACTGAACATGTAATAGACTGTAGTCACTGGCTAACAAAATATACTCTTTGTCTGTTAATGTTATATAAAACGTACATTATAACTTGAAAAAGAATAAATGTTGACTGTAAATGATATTTATTTAGCTGTCAGATTAGGTTGGATGCAGGTGTGGCATCATGTTAGGCACTTATATTGCCTGCATATAAGAAATCTCTTGTTGAGATAGTTTCTACCAGCAGTATCACAGAAATTCTGAAATCTAGTGTTCACTTTGCCTAATCTACATGTATGCATGATCATACAAGAATTCAAAGTTCTGAAAGATTTTATCATCATAAGTCTAATTCTTCAAAACAATCGAACATTCAAAGTAAGGAGCTGGAACATATTTTCTTTACAGGTGACAACTCCTTAGTTCTCTTGTTTGTCTCTCTCTCTTTTTTTTTTTTTCCTTTTTTAATTCAGAAAAGAAATTACTGAAACAATAAAAGTGTAGAGTTGTTCACATTCTAGTTTAGGCTGAGGTAATCACTTGCAGATGAGGTAAACTCCCTGCAGTGGAGCCTTGTCTTGGACAAAACACTGTGGAGTCAGTAAGGAATTGACTGCATGGATCATATGCTAAAATGGTGTCCTTGCCGTAGAGGTTTCATGCAATATAAGAGGATCAGTAGAAATGCTCAGTGGAGTCAAAAATCAGAGAGAGTGGGTTCTGAGGCATGCACACATACTGTCTTTAATGTGGTTGCACGTTGGCAATTCCACATATATTTACAGAAATGTTTTTTGCAAAACTGACTTGAAAGGATTAGGCTAGACCTTGAATGGAGACATCTGTAGTTTTAAGGAAAACACTGCTACCCTGTTCTGTTAATTTTTATCACTGACTTAAGAAGAGGACACTTGAATGTGAATCTTAGGAAGAGAAATCAAATGTATTGTCTTTGAGAATGAGCTGTTTGTGTTGAAGTAATCATATACAACATTTCATTAAGTCAGTATATTGGATGTCTTGGCAGGTACATGAAAGGTCACACACAGGTGACAGACCATATCAGTGTGAACATCCTGGATGTGGTAAAGCTTTTGCAACAGGTAATCTTTTGTAGATGAGCTCTTCCTGCTTGTTAGTGTTTGTCTATATAAGTTTTTAGTGCTGCTTCTTTTTAAACTGCTAAGTAAAGGACCTGGTTGGGAGTCCACTTATGAGAACTGCAGAAAAAAAGTCATTTCAGCTAGTGCAGCAGATGGAAAGGAAAGAGGATTTAACTCTTAGTTACTGAAGGGGGAATGAGGTGAAACACTTGACACTTTCCTTTAGTCTTCACCTGTCATGCTACAGTTAGAATTTATTGTGTGAAAATAGTCCTTTCTTAAGGTGAAACTAATAGTATAAGTTAAATGAGGCGATAATAAGAAGCTGAACCTGCTGGCTCAGGGTAAATAAATGATCTTGTGATCCAAAGTTGAAAAGATCTTTGAAGGGAGATGCTTTGCTTTAAGTATTCTTTATCTACTTGTATCAGAGTGACATTTCTCATGAAGTGAACACTGCGTTTCATATGGACTTCTCCATTCATAAATGATGCACTGCATTTTGATAATGTAAAATGCAATTATGAATAATGAAATGTAGAAAAAGAGCAAAACTTGTTTCAAATTAGTTCTTTTACTTTGAATATAGATTAGTAGAATACTTAGAAAAGTTAGGCTCTAGATTTTCTTTAAAAACTAAGGTGTTTTTGGAAGAACTCCATCTGATCTAATAATTGAATACTGCTTCTTTGAATACAAAACAAAAAGCAAAAGAAATGCTGATGAGAAAGGTCAAAAGGGAAACAATCTCTTAAAGGCTTGCGTGTAAGCTTAACTGTATAGTGTGTAAAGGGGCTTCAAAACAACATAACGAAATATTATTTTCCATTGCAACAGACTGATGTGTAGCCATAAACAGTTTTTTGTCTACTAATACCATATTTTTGGTCAGAGCCATTGTACCACCTTAGTTCAGCAATCCTTGCCTTTGTTATAGTTTTGTGTTAAGTACTGAATGCTCTCAGTTTAAATACTTACAACTCTGCTGGATTGGATCAAGAAATTGAGTTTATTTTAGATGTAAGAATGAATTAATGCTCCACTTGGTAGCCATCATTTGTGGTTTTAAGACAAAAATAGGAATTTTAGGTGTTTTGGGGTTTACTGAGAACACACTGAAATTAAAGCAGGTGCCATCTTCTTACAGACTTGGTTTATTTTGTAGAAATATTATACATCACTAGTGGATGGGAGGAAAATTCAAGTTCCTTTTCTTAAATTGCTTTTTTGGGGTTCTCTGGCCATGATCTTTTCAGGGAAGTACAGAAGGGAAAATACTGGTAAAATGCTATTTGCAAAATTATTAACAAAGAGGGCCTGATCCAAAGCTTGCCTTAGATTGGTGGAGTTTTTGATGATGATGACTTTCTGAAAGTAATCTTAAAAGGAGTGAGCATCTGTGACTGCTGTCAGTTGGCATGTATGTATATATGTGATGTTAATAATATGGTTTTAAAAAATTAGAATAACTTGGAGCCCAGATAGCAGTAGATTTTTTTTACTGTTGACTTCATTATTGGTTTTTGTATGAGCTAATAAATGCCATTTTGATGACAGTATTGGTAAGAGGAAAAAAAAAAAGTAGACGGGATAGAGATCATACGGCTTCCTCAGAAGACATAATGAATATTTGTCCGCATTATAATCATTACAGTTTATCCCTTTGAAGGGAGTGAGAAATATACTTTTTTCATAAATGAAGAAAAAAATTATAAACTGTATCTGGAGTTCTGCTGCTCTGTATGGTAGAATGATGAGCTTGTAAAGAGTGATGATTTCTGACCATCCTAATTTTGTATTTATACTATTATAACATCCTTTCTGATCTTCAGGGTATGGGTTAAAAAGTCATGTCCGAACACACACTGGTGAAAAGCCGTATCGGTGCACAGAAGAAAATTGCACCAAATCATTCAAGACTTCAGGAGATCTGCAGAAACACATCCGAACCCACACAGGTACTATTATAACCCAATTTTTTTTTTTCTGGTTAATTCACTTCAGTGGATCTTTTTTCTCTGACTATTCTGTTACTTTATCCTTATGAAAACGGCCTGTATATATTCTCTTTCTGAAGCCCAATGAGCTCAACATTTCAGCATGGTAACAATTTACTGCAAATCCAGCATGCTTTTCTTAGAAGAGTGCTTAAGCATTCACATTGCCATTGCAAATGCACTAACATTTAGCAGTGCATCACTTCCATTGCCACTAAGTCACTTGGTGCCTTTATAGTTTCATTTGCAGCTATAACAGAACAGGGAACTTCCCCTCAATAATCCAGCTCGCCCTTTAGAATTGGCATCAGTGTTTTTAAGTTTTGGTGTTTTAAGATAAATTGTATGCGGGGTTCATGAAGGTTGATAGTTCTCAGATTGTTGCTATCCTGATTTCCCTTCCTGCAGCAGAAAAATGAACAAACATACCCTACAAAACCAACTGTTATTAAAACTTCCAAATGTATAAAAAATAAAACCAAGTCCTTCGTGCAAATGGATGGAGTTGTGTATGCTCATACTCTATGAAAGTTGCAACAGTGCACCCAGTGGAGGCAAGCAAGTCCAGGGACTCTGCCAACTGTCTCACATGGCTTTGAAACTTTATAATTTCTTTATCATGTAGAGCAGTGTTAGTGCTTTCTTCATTTTCTGCCTATTTTAGCCCAAAGTGATTTGTCCCTCTTTCAGTGGCAGTCCAGTCTCGCTTCCTGTTGCCATCAAGTTCTTGCCTCTGCTTCCTCCATGACTTCTAGTTACATGATTCTTGTATCAGAAAAGCTAGTAGCAACAGATGCTGCTCAGGTTCCTCATGGCTCATGCGGGGAAGAGCTTGAAAGCGTTGTGACTTGCTTTGCATTGCTGGGGTTAGAAATCTCAATCACCTGGAAACAGGTCACTTTTCTAACAGCTCCATTAGAAACATAAAGGCTGGCTTCGCAAACCAGTCGGATGGCATTCTTGCAGGCATTCTTGAAGGACAATCAGTGTTTTGGTTTGTAATGGAGGGTCTGTTGTTGGGCGGGGTTGACTCTGCAGCCCTGCTCCTTTCAGGCTGTAATTTGAGGTTCTGTGTTGAAGCAAGGATTAGGGCAGCCATGGTAACACAACATTGAGGCGTGTACACTCAAACGCACTCTGCCTTGGCAGAAAACTGAAAAACCTTCCCGAAACAGCTGCCTTAAGGAGTGAATTATAGTTTCCTCTGCCAAGGAGCTAACTACTTTGGAGTTTCATGGTATTAATGTTTATATCAGGATTTTGTTTTTTATTTCTGTCTCTAAGTATTTTAAATTGTATCTGTAGTGGTAATCTGCCATCTCTTGCTCTCAGATTCCTCTCTTTAGTAAACAGTACAGTGGGCAGAATGTACTTAGCTCTAAGAAGTGTGAAATTACAGCAGGACAGCATGTCAGGTGGCTCGTACTTTTCCAAAGTCAACCCCCTTTGCTCTGCCCCCTAGGAACTCCGTGTGCTTTGGTAGATCCGAAGGGTCAGGGAAATTAGACAGGGACTGGCCTTATGTATCGTTCATGGTGAAGGTTTTTGTGGAATGATGTGAGTTATTGTGTTTACATGTATATTATAAGAATAGACTTACTAACAAAAAAATCTGTATTTGTGATTGCTTTGGTTTTGGGGGTTTGAAACTTGAGTTTCAAGGCTGTTGCTCTTTAAAAAGTTGGCTCTGCTTCTGCAGCTTAAGTGCTTTCTGTGGTGAGTTTTACTAATTCATCTGTATCTTGGTTATGGACTAAACCATGAAGGTATTTTTCATTTCATTAATTACAATTGACAAATACACAAATAGTATAATACACTTGTTTTGGATAATGTATGGGGGGTTAACTACATGTTAGAATATGGCACAGTATGGAAGCTAGTCCAAGCCACTGAGTCTGTTTTGTACATCATAAAGTACTAACCTAAATACTTCATAATTTAGCTCACAGGCTATATGATTTTCTGGAGTTTTGCCAGATATTGCTAAACAGTAGAATACTCCATGGTTGCATGTTCATGGTATTTCTGACTGACGGTCTCAATTAGATAGCTTTGGATTCCAAGTTTTGGTGTAACTTATGATTTTTATATTCTTTCATAACTTTTCCATGTGTACTTTTTCTTTTCTTTTTTTTCAGGTGAAAGGCCCTTTAAGTGTCCTTTTGAAGGATGTGGCAGGTCATTCACAACATCTAATATTAGAAAGGTTCACATCAGGACACATACAGGCGAAAGACCTTATTACTGTACAGAGCCAGGATGTGGGAGAGCTTTTGCCAGTGCAACTAATTATAAGAATCATGTGAGAATACACACAGGTATATGAATGATGTTTTGTGTTTTGAAGTGGAACCTGCTTGGGAGGGGCTGTGTCATTCTCCTTTTTTGAACACTGTTTTGGTGCACTGTAATTGGGTATAGTCATGTTTATGTGACCTGACCTGGTACTTTTGTTTGGGCCTTATCTACCCTCAGCTGAGGATAGTTAAGCAGTGAGTTTTCCCACCTTGCTGTCAAGGTAGAAAAATTTTGATTTGGCTCCAAAGCTCTTTGAAATTAATGCAAAACTTTGTCTTCAGTAAAGTTAAATCCTTAATATGGTTCTGTGTCTTGCCAGTGTTTTGAGCTGTGTCTTAAATAACAGCAAAGCGTAAGCCCGAGCTTGACTTTGGCTTGCCTTTGTGAGTCACCCTTTCACCTCAGTTGTATTTTCCTTGCTCTAGGAATGGTGATCAAAACCTTCTTTTCGTAGACCAGAGGTGAAAATACTTAGCCAACTTGATTGGCAGGGTTAGTCAGCAGAAATAATCTGCACAGATTAGAAGGTTCTAGAATGTAAAAGCTATTGACAGCTATGTCATCTTGGTAGCCTTATGTATTTTATAGAAGCATAGGCAAGTTTCATAGAGATAAGTTTGCTATCTCAGGTTATCTTTTTTGTTTAAAATGTAATTTGGACATTTGTTTCATTGATTTTTAAATGAAAGGTGTTTTTTATATTAAACCATAATTGTTTAAACATATGCTTCCTATAGATTTCTTCAGAGCTTGAAGACTCAAAAGTAAGAGAAATTGTACTAGTGTGACAACATAGCTGATCATTGAGAAAAAGTACAGAGTTTCCAGTAATAAAGGAACAAATTTGTCAATGCTGTGCGAAACTGACATTTAGGTTGATATCTTCACAGGAGCTCATAGTGCTGTGGCACACAGTGGTGCAGTTTGCATTTGCTTTCATCCTTAGTATCAGTTTCTAAAGATTCTGCAAATCGCATCTTTCAGACTGCATCATTCTGTCTTCATCAGAAGTACATTTTATATGGAATGCTAGGGAGAAAAAAGAGCCCAACTTTCACTGGCAGTTTAAAAAAACAAAAAAAAGACAATGAGAGGCTGCATTGGTAAAATTTGTGAGCTAAAGCTTCAATATTGCCTTTGAAATTGAAGTTTGATTGGTAACTAAATATGTACATTTTTGTTGATAATTGTGTTTGTGCATCCTGGATAAAGTTCTCTTTACCCCTTCTGTTTTCCATACAGGGGAAAAGCCCTATGTCTGTACAGTTCCTGGTTGTGATAAACGTTTTACAGAGTATTCCAGTTTATACAAGCATCATGTTGTACATACTCATTCCAAACCATATAACTGTAATCACTGTGGGAAAACATACAAGCAGATTTCTACACTTGCTATGCACAAGCGGACAGCACATAATGACACAGAGCCCATTGAAGAAGAACAAGAGGCTTTTTTTGAGCCACCTCCAGGTTAGAGTTTCAGTCTTTGAATTTCTTGCTGTAACAAATGGGCTGGATAATATTTTGCTGTTTTTTAAGAGCAAGGAAATGAAAGCATAGATAAAAATCTGAAGTATTCAATAAAACTATTTAACTTCTTCGTAGGACTTTTTAGTGTGGTAGTCAATTTGTAAACAGAAACCAAGAGTAACTGACCGGACCATAAACTGGGTTTATAGCAAGCTGGGGATAAGAGAGAAAATTGATTTGCAGTCTCAGCAAACCTGCTATAGACAATCCTGCTATGAACATGAATGTGGGAAGGGACCTGCAAGAGTCTAAAATGTTTATGTTTGCAACCTATGGAATTTTTCTGAGTATGTAAAACACTCCAGTTGTTGGCAGTCTTTTGGGAGGAATACAGGTACTGCCTTGTGGAAAGGAAGAATCTGTCTGTGCAGCACCCTGATACTGTGCTGGTTTTGCTGCAGTTAATAGCAGTTTCTGTGAACTGTCCTAGGGGCAAAGATGAAAATAAGCTCGAGTGTTGTAGTTCTCCTTAAAATGTTTTTCATGATAACATGAATATTGTATCCTATGACTATAAAAAATTAGGCTAAAGGAAATATTGTGCGAGAACAATTATCACTTGTCAAATTGTGATTTTAGATGTGACTGAAGACAGGAAATACAGACACAAACTGTTTTGGTCAGAATAGTTGTTCTATTTTGCTATGCATATTTGGGAAGCTGCACTGAGTGCCTCGAGCAAATTTGCGATAGTCTATTGCCATCTTTTAAGGGAATGATAAGATTCATTTGCTGAGGTTAAACATTTCTTAAGATAATTAATTCTACTTAAATCTTCACACAAAGGCATCACTGTATTCTTCTGTATGTTTGTTAATGAATAACTCTGAAAAAACTGCCGGATGTGTTCTCATGAAGCCTCTTGTATGGAGAGGTTAACATTTGAAGAATTAATTAGAAATGTTTGTCACCTTTTTAATGTTTGCTTATGAACTATACAAATACTAGACATAATGAAAATATACACTTAGATGTGTTGTAACTTATTGCTAGGAGACTGTACCCCAGGTTCCGAAAAAAAGAGACTTTCTGGCTTGTTTTTGGTATCTTTCCTTCTTTTGTTTTTCTCATCTTTCCACTACCATTTTTCCACTGAAGTATTTAAAAACCTCCAAACCAGACTGGCATTTAATCCTTGTCATTTATCTTTCCTGCCAGTATTTAGAGTATGTAAACTACCCTCTTGCCGTCTTTGTGTCAAATAGGTCAAGGTGAAGATGTTCTCAAAGGCTCTCAGATAGCCTATGTGACAGGTGTGGAGGGAGAAGATGTAATTTCTGCACAGGTTGCTACAGTTACTCAGTCAGGATTAGGTCAACAAGTAGCACTAATTTCCCAGGATGGAACCCAACATGTAAGTAACCTCTGTGTTAGAGATGATAAAAATATGTTGAAAATTAAGGCTGGGGTTTGCATATGCTTTATGTGCTTTCTCAAATCAGTGAGGATCCTTGATAAATAAGTACTTGGATTTCTTATCGGAAGAAATTTCTTTGGAGCTTACATTTGTATGTTTAGGGTTGTGCCTCTTCTGGAATATCTAAATTAAACCACATATTCTGATACCTAAAACTGCATTAATACAATTCTAGATTTTTTGACCATCATTGTTATCTTTGTCACTCTTAAGAACTCTGGAAGTCTATTGTGCTCACATTGTAGGCACAGGCTATTGTAACAGCTATTACATATACAGCCTAGTTTCTGAGGTTTCCAAGAATTCCCTGATTATTCTATTAATATCTGATGGTCATCTTCATTGTTGTCTAGTCTGTACACACTTTTTAGAAAAAATAATCTTTTTAGTCCAGATGCCTGTTGTACGAGCTGTTTGGTAGTGTTCAATTCTTACTATTTCTAACATAAACAAGAGAGGATCAGGAAAATGAATGTTTTGATGCTACCTGCACTTGAAAATTCCTGTGGATAGCTTTTCTTTTTTTAAGGAGTTGGTATGAAATTTCACTGAGAGGGAATTTCAACACATGTCTTTAGTTTAGCTCTGGTAATATGTTGAAGGCATACAGGGAAAAAAATTATATTTCAGCTAAGAAGGTAGCTGACATGCCAGTAGCATATGAAAAATATCTTCTAAATTAGAATTGGAGATGAAGTATTAAAGGGGTCTGTTGTATTGCCAGCCCTGAATACTGCAGCAATAATAAATAACTGGCATGTTTACCCTCTGTAGTGAAGGCCTTCAGAAGCCTTAACATGGAGTTCTTCTCACATTTATTAATCCTTCAGCTTGACTTCAGTTCTGGGATGTTTTTATTGCCTTCTAATTCAGGTAGCTTATCAAATCACTTATCTGATGCCCTAATACATTTATACTGGAGACATCAGTAATTTATATCATTAATTTTTTATGAATTTTATATTGGTGGTTTAAATTCTAAGCCCTTACCAGACCTCTTTAGTGTCTCCATTAAGATAAAAGTATGTGATGTGACTGCCTTGAGTTACACTGTCCACTTGTGTAAGACTCATGCATAGGTAATCTCTTACGTAGTTATTTGGGATATGATCCGAATGACATGGAGCTGTAGACTCTGGTGGCAAGTATGCATCCTTTTTCTTACTACTGAGCCATTGCTTTATTTCTGTAAACAGATACATGTCTGAAAGATCATGGGATGTTAGATGTCCACCAGTAAGATATGTGTAATGAGGGCTTTTCATCCCAGACTGGGATTTGGCCAGAGAGTGACAGTGGTTCTCAGGAAATGCATGAGTATGCCTGTCAGGAAGTGGAATAATAGCTACTAGATCTTGTGGCCAGTATGTTACTTGTGAATGGGACTTAAAATATTTTTCCCAGTGCTGTTACGAACAAGTTGCCTTCTCGTTCTGGATTGTTAGACAGTTTGTTTCAAATGAAGAAGGTGAACTCGCAGGAATATTCCTGCTGAACCAACTGGCAGGAATTTGCTTGATATATGCTGTTACACCAAATGCGTATCACAATTTTTTTCAAATCTTGCTTAGAAACATTTACCTGAAAACACGTTATGTTGCTGAAAGCTAAAACTCAGGTATGACTTGAGCAGCGATTAAACATTTTTACTTCACGACTTGTTTTGTGTTTCAGGTCAACATATCTCAGGCAGATATGCAGGCCATAGGAAATACTATCACCATGGTAACACAAGATGGCACCACTATCACAGTCCCTGCCCACGACGCCGTCATCTCTTCTGCAGGAACACATTCGGTAGCAATGGTTACTGCAGAAGGCACCGAAGGACAGCAGGTAAAGTATTATCCTGTGTACGTATGTAATGTTCCTTAATGAGATGATATAAAATAGGCACATAAGCTATCACAGTTCTGTCATTCACGTAGATGTATCTAATTAAAGCAGTTTTCAACACCTGGCCATATCATTCCCATCAGAAGACTATGATGTGCTCTATTCCAGTGCTATACAGCAAAATATTGAAGAATGTTTTAGAAACAATAACTGGGTCCCCGAAAAAAACTTTGAGGTACCAATCTGATAATTCATTTAGGTATACATAAAATATAGAAACGCTAAGCGTTTCCCCCAGGGTCACACAGCAAATGAGTGGCAAAGCTGAAAATAGAACCTGGTATGAACAGTAACTTTATTGCTTAGTATTATGGGATTGAAATTTATTTGGCAGAAATACTTGTAAGTATATATTTGCAGTTTTGCTTTTAATATATAAATACAATAGCTAACTATTAGTAGAAATATGGTCATACAGCTTTTAATATTTAAGTTAAAATGCATTCCACTGTTTTAAAAATGTGCCACGTGAAAATAAACATATTTATTTCTCTGTATGAATGTATACATTCTCTGTGTGTATAAATAATCACAGGCTTACAAGCACCGTTACAGAATTTCTGTGCAGTTCTGAGGATATTTATGTTTTGAGAGCTAACATAACTTTGAGAAACACAGTGATGGTAACCTTTCTTAAAAAATCACCTGTTTTGCAGGATAAAATTATGCTCATAAGTAATTATGGCTTTGAATTTAACTTTAACTTTGAAGATAACTGTTGTATGAGGTGAGTAATGGTAATCTGGAATTATCCAGTTGATTCTCTTTCTTTGGTCTTGAAGGTTGCTATTGTGGCTCAAGACTTAGCAGCATTTCATAGTGCCTCATCAGAAATGGGACATCAGCAACATGGGCACCATTTAGTGACTACAGAAACTAGACCTGTTACATTGTTGGCTACATCCAATGGAACGCAAATCGCAGTACAGGTAAGATGATGATAAATGTTTTTTTGGAGAGTTTCTTACTTCTAGAGCTAGAAGCTCCTAGTAATATAACAAAATGAATCTAATTAGCTTGGCTTCCCTGAAAAAATAGTCCAGAACCATATGATCTCATCCTATTTAAAATAATATATAAGATTAGGAAGAGGAATAATAAGCACTCGGTTTTCCAGATCTACTTGTAGAACTTCCAAAAAAGGGGAGTTTAGGGGAGGGCCAAACTCAAGACCAAGTAAATCTTGCACGGCAGAATGATGTACATAGTACTTTGGAGTCACGGGTCTTCAGTGGAAAAGCACTTCATCCTTCAGCATTACATATTAAGCTGATCAGGAATGATACACTATCAAAGTTAAATGGCTGTGAACTTACCTGTACAGATAAAATTACTGAAATTGTTATTTGAACCTTGAAATGCTAACAGCAAAAAAGTATGAGTAGTTATGTAGAAAAAGGAATAATCAGAAATCTCTGGAAGTAGTAATCTTCTGTTTGTGTGTCAGACCAGAACAGTACAAGCAGCGGTCTCTGTAAATAGTTCCTCATGCTGTCTATACACTGTAATGAAAGAATAATTTCTAGGTATGAAAGAGAAGTTTAATTTGAGTTGGCTAATTAAAAAAAGATGTGGAAACCAAGCACAAATTAAATCTTTAGCTAGAAAGTAACTGAAAACAAAACATAGACAAATATTTTTGTGAATAGTTTGTTCAGTAGGAAGCTTGGTTTGACTGGAAGCTTAAGAGAAACTTCTAGGGCAAAGAACTGCTAGTGTGCTACCTTACTCAATTTAAATAAGTGTGTATACTACTTTTTTACATATGACATGATGGTGGGTAAAGAAAAGCTTTTGTAATTTAAAAATTTGTATCATAGTGATATTACAGTCAAGGTTCGAGTAAATGACTAAAGGACCTTAGAGAAATTGCTACTCCAATGACACAAGCCAATTTTAAACCCAAAGTAAAAGAAAAGGAGTTAAATTAGTTTAAATTTTGGTTTGCATGTTATTATCAATCCTGCAAAGTGCCTAATACTTTTAGTGCACCTCATAGCCCTCTCGATTCCCTGCTTAATTATTTGCATAAATAAGAAGTGCAATGGGAATGTAATAAAGCTACTTTTGTATTTAAATTTAATATGGAATTGAGACTCGGCACTTTGTGGGCTTGATCTACTGTTCTCTGAGTAAGTATCACTACATAAACATTTTGTCTGAGAGAAAAAACATGGAAAATCAAGGGAACCTTAAGTCTCAAAATAGCATGCAATTAGGAGGATAATTTTTGTGCATGTATTATGCTCTATACATTCCAAGGGAGTTGAATATATGCAACTTTCTTGAGTATAGTTTGCATGATGGCCTTTAGCTCTGACAAGTACATCAAATTGTCATCATATTGAACATCAGTTTGGCTGTGCAAAGAGGAAATGCTCAAAAGAGCTTCTAAATAAAAAGGCATTAGCGGTGTATTTTAATATGTGTCTGTTAAAAAAGGAGGTTCTTGGAAATAACTTCAAATAGAAAAAGAAATGTAGAAGATGGACTCGCAAAGTTCATTTCAGGTGTAAAATACACTTTGCATGTGGAAGTAACAGCAACTTAAGTCTGGTTCATTCAAACTGTTCATATTTGCTGAAACTAATATGAGAGTATTTGAGTCTCATGATTAGTGCTGCAGTCTGAGTGTAGGTATGCATGCTACTCTCTAAGAGCATAAATTGAAATGAATTGTGTTTATATCTCCAAGCTCAAATGATAGATTGTTATTTTGCCCCTTGTTAAATGGAACAAAGTAAGTCAGATGTTGATTGAAAAGCAATGAAAGTTAAAAAGCTCATAATTCTTAACTCCTGTCTTTTGAGTTGTTTGTACTAATCAAAATTACATGTAAAAGAAAGCATATCTTAGTAATTGTAAAAATGACCCAAAAAAAAGGGAAAAAAAAAAAAAGAGTAACTTTCACCCTCAGCAGTGTCCCTTGAATGAGAAGGAAAATGTAGACACACTCTGCACATGCACCTCTTTCATTACCAGCTGTGAGGTTTTTAGTGAAGTGAAATATCTTTGTGTTAATGAAACTTAAAATATACAATATAAGTAGTAGAGGAAGAATCAAAGTTAAAATATTCTTCAGTATTCCTGAGTTCTTGATGTGTCTCTTTTGTACTTCCATACTAATAAATTAATTTACTTTGTTCCTAAATATTGATAAGGCCAGTAGCCTGATAGCTAAATTCAGATCCCAAGGAGATGGTAACAGAGCTCTTCTTGATTTGAGCGGCTCCAGAATGTGGTATCCAGTGACTGTAAAACCGTGTTATACATGATATTTAATATTGTCCCTGCGGGTCTATCCATTGGTCAAATAATCTGTTTTTACTTTTCACACTCTCATACATCTTTCTCCCTATCCAATGGTAGAAAATGGATAATGGCCAGGATTACATTTTTCTTAGGTTGGGGTCGTCTTCAGTGTTCCAGTCACAGGATGTATGTGCATGGTATACAAAGTATAAAACTCAGTGGATTCTTTCTGAAAATTGTGTCCCCTTGTCTTTAGTCAGGGTTGGCTGGTGTTGCTTCTGACAGTGACAGATACATTGTCTGCTTTGTAGTTGCAACTACAAGATAATAATTTCATCTCTAAACTACTGTAGAATTAAACAGTGTCATCATAACTGCTTTTTTATATAATCAGAATTTTGCAATATGTATAATTATATCTATTTATCTATATAGATATAAGTATTATATGCTGTTGTTCCAAAGATCTTATTTTCTGCAGAAGAGTTAAGAAAACTGAAGGGGTTTGTTTGGTGTACTAGTGTTAAAATGTAATTCAATGGCCACCATGAATTTTGAAAGCCTTATCTTAGCTTTGTTATGTCTGCCAAGGTAAATCACCATCTCCTTTGTGTGTCATAAAACGTGTTTACCATGCAACAGTTCTTTGAAGAAAATTAATTCGGTAGATACATAGAAATTCAGTTTAATCTGCTATCTGAGGCTATCTTAATTTTCATGCTGATTAGATAGCTGTTAGTATATATTACCCAGAAGAGGTGTGACAGTACTGATCACACTTATTTGTGCTAAGTATTGATCGGTAGCTTCGTCTTTGGTTTCATTGTACAAATTTGTAAAGAAAAATTGATCTATGCAAAATTTTAGATTTATTTATGTTTAAATGCATTTGTTTCAGCTCGGAGAACAGCAGTCTCTGGAAGAAGCCATTAGAATAGCCTCCAGAATACAACAGGGTGAAACACCAGGGATTGATGATTAACTTCTAAAACTGCTACCAGAACAATAGAGTGAAAGGTATTTTATTTTCAATCAACAAAGGTCCATGCCAGCAGCAATCCATAAAAACTTTGAAGTTCCCTGCTCACTGATACTGTGTACACATTTTATGCAAGAGCAAAGAACGTTTTGTAAGTTTTGTGTACATAACCCTTGGAATGGACTGACATCATCTACTTCTAACCGTTGTATATTCAGGAATATGGAATTAGGATATTTAGTAAATTTCCTTGTTATCCTTCATCAGATTTCAGACTGGTCTACAAGCAAGTGAAAAATGAAATAGAAGTATTGGATTTAATTTTTAATGTCACGTACAAATAATGAAGGCATTGCTGAAGACTTGAAATGTTTAAAATACAATAACAAAATCATCATTTCAGGAACCCTTACAAGTAATAAAGAAGACAAAGCCTTTTAAATTGCTTTCCATACGTGGAAAAGTCATGGATTTTGAGCCTACTGTAAATCTTCGTATTTTGATTTGTTTCATACAGATTTGAATACTCTTTAGATTATCCACCCCATCTCATTCGTTGTAAATACAGAATGTTAATGCTGGAAGTGCTAATTATATTATCTTTAAATTGGATTATGTACAAAGGAGAAACTTTGGTTGTTCAATATTAAAGGAAGTAAATCTAATGATTTTGTTTCTTTACATATTTTACTTAAGATATTACTCTGAATTTATTATGCAATAAAATATAACAAGATTGTATTGTCTAGATAGGATGGTATTGTTGTCTGACAGACTGTTTTACTTTTTAATGAAACTGAAGTTAAATTATTTATTTACGGCCTTGTATAAATTTTTCCAAAGTTTATTTATCATAAATTTAATTTTTTTACATTCGTTTTGACCATAATCCACTAAAGTATATTAAGTTATTAGTTATTTTAAGCATTCTAAAGCACTAAAAAATATTAAAAAGAAGTAATTAGTCAACTGATTTTGACTAAAAAGTAAACTACCGGTTTTCAAGAGGAATATTTTCAAATGGTGCGTTTGCAGCATAAGTGCAAGTACTAATAGTCTATCTTCAACAGTTCTGAGTGCCTGCAGCTACCATTCACTACCTAGGATATGCCGATAATCAGTGCTTTTGAAAATCAGGACACAAGTTACTAGAAAAAAAGGGATTAATTAATGACGATGTAAGTACAATGCTTCTCTCCACCTATAATTCTGTAAAGGAAAAAAATCCATTCTAGATAAGTCTAACATATATGGTAAAATGTAATTTAATTTTTTTATACAAAAAAAGTCTTTACTCTTGTTAGTAAGCTTGTTAAGCAAGCTAAACTTTCTTGGCTTCCTGTAAGATTCAGTGCTTACTTTAGATGAATGTCAAGAGCACTTCTGAAACTGAAGCCTTACCTTTAACCTTCTCAAGGGGAAGGATTGAAGGATTAAACATCTTCTGGATGAAATGTTTATCAAGTAATCATTTTTTAAGTATTGTGAGGTACATACTTTACATTACAAAAAAAAAAAAATCATAACTATGTACTTTGAGGTATTTGACCTCAAAAAGGCCAAGTTCAAATACAATGAAGCTAATTTATTATGAATTATTATATCAATATGGGTTGCAGCCTTTTACAGTTTTCATACAGATGGCCAACTGAAAAATGCAGTGAAAGAACACAGTACTGTGGGAAAGATGTGGCCAAAGCAGACCATTCTCTGGGTCTGTTACAAAGTAGAACTTGAAAACATTCGGGTTGTCTGCAACCTTTGTATAGGATTGGGGCTGCTTACTGACTTAGGTGCCAGTTTTCCTGAAGTTTTAAGTAATTTTTGATATCCCATGGAGATAAACTGTACTATGCAAAGAGGATTAATTACCTGTCAACTAGATCAGTTTCTTAGTTTTTACAACCTTTTAGATATTAAAGATGTATCATTTGACATGAATGTTCAAGTTTTTTTCTTAAATTTTGTTGCTAATAGTTTTTGGAAACGGTGGCTGGAAGTGACTTAGCAAAGAAATAACATCAGTTCTTCTAATTTCCCAGGACATTTTCTGACCACTGTACAAATGTGAGTATTACTTCCCCTTTCATACTAGTTAGTTTGCTCCAAGGCATTCAAAACTAGCTTGGTCAGGAAAAGCTGCTATATCTTTTAAGTGATTTTTCTTACTTCTATCTTACCAGTTGTTCTTGCAAAACTCACAAGTCAAAGGTTGTACTTCCCCCATAGCTTCTCCTATAAAGGAAAACATACTTAATTACTGAATAAACAAGCCAGACTGACTTAGGCTGCTTAGTGTTTGAAGAGAAGCAGAGATGATTATATGTATCTTCACTGTGAAGCCTGTATGTGTAACAGACTTGTTTTCAGGCTGGAGACCTCTGTGATTTTCTGCCCTGCTTCCATTCTGATAGGAGTGGAAGGAACTGTCTGGTGAACAGATACTGCCTGTTGGTATCGGAAGGTTCTGTAGCAGAGGGTTACGCAGGACAAAATTGGGTTAGATAGGAGTATTGGCAAAAAGGATTTTGGGAGGAGGAAGCAAAAAATATGCCAAAAAGGATTGGGTGTTTGGCAGTAGAAATCTCTTACATTTCTCCATAGATTTTAATCCCCTTTTTGAAAATTCTTTTTTTCAAAGGGAATGCTTTGGCACACTAGAAGAAGGAAATTGTAAAAGAGGGATCCTGTGAAGTAAAGCAACCTGGTGTATCACTTCCTATTAGAAATTGGCTCCCACATTTACAGCATTCCCAGTCACAATTTTCTTTCAGACTTGAATTCCAGGCCTACATGAACTCCCTCCTTAAAGGAATAAAAGCAAGCCATCTCTAGACTTTGCAGTCAACTTTTCCTTTTTAAACGTTCCTACAGTTTTTTAGCCCTGTGGGCTTTGCTTCACTTTACAGTAGTTTAGTGCCTCTCCTGATAGTAAAAAAAGGAGGAGGCAATCATTAGCGGTGCTCCAGGCTGATGACCTTTTGTGCCAGACGCACTACACATAACAATAGGACAGTTTTTACCCTGAAGAGCTAATGCCAAAGCACACATGAATAGGCTGAAGTTGGAAGACTGTGTTTTTATAAGAGTAAATCCTGAAGCCTGACAACAAAGTTGTAAAAAGCCATAATCCCTGATGGAATAAGTAATCTCACCGGCCAATCAGCTGACTGATACCAGAGATATTCAGGCACAGTATGGGAGGAAAAAAAGACATGTATGTGATGTCTGCTTAGCATACAACAGAAGGAGAAAGCTAATAGTCCAGATAAACAAAATATCTGAGCTTGGAGGGCAGCTCTTCCTAAACTTTACTCTAGTTCCTAACCCTCATTAAAATGTGGGGAGTAATTTGCTTTACTGGCTGTGCTGGCGTCTGTGACAATCATGCTGTACACCGAAGAATCACTGCATGTTGTGTACTTCTCAGCAGGCAGAGTCAGGGAGCCTCCCCCACGGACAGGAAGCTATTTCATCAGTCTTTAGCCACCAGGAAAAGATGGTACAGAGTAAGGATTTGAGGAAGACTTTCTGAATCCAAAAATTTAAGTGCTATAGCTGTTCAGCTCAGTCAGATTGCACACCTTAGGTTGACCATAGCTCCTACTTAACCAAAATACAGATGTGCACTATAACAAACTCATTCCAGTCACTCTTAGTTTGTCTTTGAGTGGTAATAATTTAATGTTCTGTACAGTTTTCTATACAATTTTCAAATATAGCACAGATGAAATTTCACTAGGTGGGCAGGAAACTGATTTTCTAAAGCAGCAAGGGTCTTAACTTCTAGAAGACTGGAAGTGAAGGTTAACTTGTGTCCTGTTCAGCTATTACTTTATGGTTGTTTGAAACTTCAGAAGTATATTAATTCAGTCTTTATCATTTCTGTCGTGAAAAATATAGAAATTAACACGTGCCTTGTCTTTGCTCCAGCTGGTTGTTGATAATAAGGTACTCCTATTTGTGCAAAGCAGTATGTATTTAAGCACCAGATCTCCGAAAAGTATTTTTGCTCCATTGATAAAAGCCGTATGAAGTTTGGACTCATATGACAAGAGACCAAAAGCCAGTCTTGGTTCTTGTGTCATAAATAGTAAACTGTACTGTATATTAGACGTATAAGCCAGCATTTTTTCTTGCCATGTTATGTGTATTTTAAAATGTAGCTTAGGTGTTTTCAGCAGTTTTGACATTCCTTTGATGTTATGCTGCTAGCAAAGTTCACTTGGCCACAGGAAAATTTGACAATGCAATTAGACTATCACCTTTAATAGTAAATTGCTGACACCTAACCCCATCAGGAATGTGATACCAGACTTTTTCAACTGTGGTTTATATTCAGAGCAGACTTTAATTACCTCAATAAACATACAAGCTTGTATCAACAAGCAAGCATTTTGTCCAACGTAGCCTGTGTGTTTTTCTCTAATGGAAATGTGACCCCCTTAAATCCCATCCGGCTCAGGTTCTGAAGCAGTAAGAGATTCTATTTGGATGAATTTTGTTCTGTTTAGATTATTTGTAGGATTTTACTAAAAGGAATAACAAAACGTTTATACTTTCAGGGCACAAATGATTGTGTGGATTTTTTTCTACAGCAAAAAAATGTCTTACATGTTACTGTCAAAATCCCAGCGTTTTACCCTTTCCTTTGTTTAAATCCCTTACCAGCCTTTAGGTTGACTGGCTGCTGTATATTAAGTACTTATCTGGGGAGTTTCTAATTCACCATTGTGTTACTGCTTGATTTTGTAGTATTTGGCTGAGAGTCTTCTGAGCAGGTATCTTAGAGAGGCAAGACAAGGAAAAGACATTTGTGACATCTGGTAGGTCTGCTGACATAACAGAAACTACCATGGGGCCGTAGAAAGCTCCTGGAGAAAAAGCAATGTTCCAAAGCTATGGCTCCAGTGGGCTGTTTGCTTTTGTGTAGAGCTCATTCAGATTTGAATGTAAGTTATGATGA
The DNA here is from genome assembly GCA_013399115.1 of Anseranas semipalmata. NCBI lineage: Eukaryota > Metazoa > Chordata > Aves > Anseriformes > Anseranatidae > Anseranas > Anseranas semipalmata. The sequence goes on along the minus strand of VXAA01003788.1, from coordinate 4,513 downwards.
CTCTGAAAAATCAGCAAATACAAGAATGATTTGTGGGGCGGACAGGATTAGCTGCTTTTGCTTTGTGAAGAGGTACACTGAAGACAATGAGACAGATTTTTGAATGTTCGTAGGTTCCTGAGGATAGGTTTAATGGGAAGAAGGTGGCTGAGCTTCTTGAAACTCTTACTAAGTTTTTACCTGCTTATCTGCATCTCTAAGAAATGCTTGCAAGACATCTAAATGATACAGATAAGAGATTATTAAAATAAATAGCTGTAGATTTGGAAAAAGGCAGAGTACTTCTTTTATGGTTTTATGTGTTCCCTGAAGGAGAAAAAGAAAAAGGTTAGCAATACTGGTAAATTAGTAGAGACTACTTAGTTTACGTGCATTAGACATTTTGAGGTTTTTAACTGCAGATACAAAATTTTGTTTTCTGTTCTATTCTGATCATTTTAACTTCCCTTTAGCACAGGAAAGGGGCATTCTAATTGTACCTATTGTTTTCAGTCATGGCAATCATTCTCTCTTCAACTTCTAGGATATTTTGAAGGAAATTTCTGATGTGAATACAACTCTCAGAATCAGATTCTTTTGCCATTTTCTTTGTAACCAGAGGCAGAAATGCAGGCAGAAAGGGAGTTATTAAAAACTGTTAAGAGTGTATGCTTTCACAGTTGCAGAGAAATACTGAAGAATTGGGCTTGACTGCTTGGCAAAACCTTTGCTTTTTTAATGTAACTTGTACATAATAATTTCTTTGAGTATCTTCAGATCTTCCCTTGAATTCTCATATTTTGGGCACAGAACTTCTTCTTTTAGAGGAGGCATACTACATGCTGCCAAATTCTCCTTTCTGTTGTCCACCTCAGTCTCTTGCTCTTGTTTTTTTTGTTACCCAGGAAGTGTAAATAATATCCTTGAGAAATGCTCTATCTGCATGTGGACTACAGGCTAAAAAGAATAAAAGGACTGGCAGCATCAACTACAGGCAGCTGTAGTGTTCTTGATATTCACAGAAGCAACCCAACCTTCCTCTTTGGCTTTTTCACTTTGTTTATCCTTCTCATAAGATGAACCAATTTCAAGACTATGCTGGCTGCTCTACAATGGGTTTCATCCAATTTTTTTGCCAGAACTGTTCCAATTTGATCAAAGTCATTTTGGGGGACTGCAGATGAACTTGTAAGTGCAGGAAATCCTGACAAGAAGGCACTGTACCCATTTCTGTGGCAGTTTCCTCTGACAGCTAGACAAATTGGCCATTGTTTCATTTCTTTCCCATTAATCATTATTTGGGTTCCCTTGCTACCCACAAAAGAGAGAACAACTGTTTCCCTTTGAGCTTGAAAACTCCTAGTTAAAAGCTGCTGTTTGTCAGTGAGTGTGTGCTGCCCCAGGTAAGTATTTCTGGTAGCACAGTCTTGNTATATATATATATATATATATATAAAAATTGCAAATGTATTCTGAAAACCCTTAAACCACTCAGATTCCTAGGAATATCAGTCAGTCACTGCCTGGACAGCAGGGTACATGCTTTTACATCTATTTACAGGATCAAGTCTTTATTTAGCAAGACCTACGGAGGCTCAAAGGTGCAATTTAATTAGCTTCAGAGAATTTGGGCTGAATTTGGCTCCAAGAGTATGGCGCAGTGGAAGCCTGCTCAGCTTTCCCCCATTCACCTCTCTTCTTCCTGCAACGATCTCCACTGTTAATGTATTTTCTGTCAAAGGAAATTGGCTCTGTAGTGCTTCTTATTTAGGTTGTTTGTAGGCCTGCTAATGCTAGTCATAGTTCTTGTTGTGGTGGGCAAGATAGCCAAGTTACCACACTCATGCTTGGGGAAAATAATCTTCTCTTCAATACAACTGTTTATAATCCTATCAAACCACAGCAAAAGTACAACTGATGCAGATTCAGGATGGCACATATATATAGCCTACAAATGTGGTCTTTATGTAGCAACTACACATTTTGTTATAGTTACATATTTATTCAATACTTCATTTTCTTATTTACTGTCAGTTTGGAAATAAACTTTATTGTAAAACAATTGGGTTTCTGCTGGTTATTTCTTTCTCTGTTCCTTTTTTCCTCTTGTATTTTTCTGTCTTCTCACTCTTCAGAAATATTTCCTCCTATGCACAAACTCTAAATTGTTCCACTTGATTTTGTCCTATTTAAACTGTTACAGTGATCAGCAATTCAGTAGTTACTCTACACAATGGGGCTTCTGAAGTTCCGTTTGCCACTTAACCTCATTAAATAGCTGTCTGTAGATGCCAGAAAGCAATGCAGCCACAGTTATATTTATGTCCAGTTTGGGAAGAAAACTGTAGCTTTGACATTTGGGGGTGGGGTGGGGGGTTCTTTATTGAAAGTTTAAATTCTTTAACCTTTTTTAAAGAAAACTTAATGTATGAATGAAGTAAGCCACAGCTCATGGATGGGATGTTTTTGGTCCTTTATTATGAATTGCTTTGCATCTCCTTCTGTGGGCTATTGATCGAGATAGAGGTTGTATTTTTTAATGGCCTTCTTGTATATCATCTGTCCTGAGACTCGAATGTTTCAGTTAGTATTTGTTATACAGTGCATTCCTGTTTTAAAAATTAGTGTTTTGAATGGCACATTATTGTGATTCTAAATTATTGCAAGGCAAGCATTTGTATAGCATTGTATAACATGTATACTGTCTCATTTTCATAGGTTACATGGGCTAACTTCAATTTTCAGAAATTACAGTTATCAGGAGGTTTCCATAATCTCACAACTTGTGTTCTTGTGTGTCACTGCTTGTCTTGAAAACAAAAAGTGTCTTAAGCTTTCAGGCCATCAAAAGTGTGAGGAATATATAGGGATGTGATATGTAAGTGGAAATGTTCCTCTGTATGCCTTACAAGAAGAAAAGCTAATGGCCTACATGCCTTGAGACAGCGGAGCTCTGAGCAAAACCATCTCATTGTGCATGAACTGGGAGTATGTGAGGGTACTGAGTTGTGTCGATCGCTGGAAATGTTTAGCCAAAGTAATTTAAGATGCTTTTATGTTCATACAGCACCAGTGGCACGTGCTTACCAGTGAGAGCCGTTGGTGACAGTTGTGCTGCCCCGCTCAGAGCTGTGCTGAGCTCTCCGCAAAGAAACAGGTATTTTGAGGCAGGAGAGGCTAAAAAAGAAGGAATCAGTAGCAAAAGTGGAGTAACAAATTCTGCTGGCCCTCACCTGGGATACTGGCATCCTTCGTGGTGTTTCCTGCATCCCGAAAACACAGGGACTAGGAGAGTGGCAGTTGTGTGAACTTGGTGTGAGGAGAAGAAAGTATCCTGGTATTTTTGATCTGAGTCTTAATAGAAAATCTGTCTAAAAATAATTACCTGAGTGAGAGACAGGTGTCCTGTTTCAGCAGGCTGCAGAGACAAGCCCTCCAGCCCTGCTGTTGTCCACGCCGTGGAGCACCCAGAACATCCTCCGCTGTTGACTGGGGGCAGCTGCTGTGGAGGCAGAAAAGCGCCTCAGTTTTGCCCCAAGGCCTCTTCTCCTGGAGACTGGGCACTGGCACCCCATCGACAAGAGAACAGCAAACAACAGAAACATGGTTAAGTACAAATTTTATTCTTTATTGACCAGGTGTTTTAATGCATTATCTTATAAGGTTTCAGACTCAGACTGTGCTCTTTGTAGAGATGTCCCCTTTGTAGCAAATCAGTTTTGGTGGTGAGGCTGGCAGGGAGCACCAGCTAACACCAGCAGGGCGGTTCTGTTCTGCAGGGTTGGAGCACCCCACATGGCCTCCTCGCCTCTCTGGAAAGCGAACCTGTGGTGCTGCCCCCGCATATTTAGGGGAGAGACTGGGGAGGCTGACAGGAACTCGGCAGGGATGTGCACCCAACTCTCTGTGGGTTGCTTGGCTCCTGTGGCTGGAAACATCAGGATTTGTCAGGACCTTTGTTACTCAAGGGATTCATTTTAAGGTGATTTGGTACAGGAGAGAGGTTGGCAGTTTTATTGGGTTGCATGTAATCAAGGAAGTACAAGACAAAATGAAGCAAGGAGACAAAGCTGAGCCATCTGTAGGGAGATTGCTTGTCTGATTAATGGCATCTGCTGCAAGTCACATTTGCTGTGCTGTGACTTTTTGGTCCCTTTAAAAGGTTCTGTGGAAGTTATTAGTGACAGCTTGGGGTGCTGTGCTTGAGGCTCCTGCTTCTGGGTGCATTTAAATTACATGAATCACTTTATCTGAAGTGCATTAGAACGCTGATTTTAAATTAAAAAA
>VXAA01003786.1:0-18865 GCA_013399115.1 Anseranas semipalmata | reverse complement strand
GACCCTTCTCCAGGCTCTGGGTATCTATTGCTGACACTGGCATCAAACTGGGAGGAGTGGGATGAATTGAGGTTCCCCTCCCCCAGCAACTCTAGTTTAAAGCCCTCTTCACCAGCTTGGCAAGCCTATGACCAAAGGTGCTCTTGCCCTTCTCTGACAGGTGGAACCCATCAGCTCCCAGCACAACAGGTTTCTCAAAGGGAGTTCCATGGTCTAAGTAGCCAAACCCCTGTCTGTGACACCAGTCCTGTAACTATCTGTTGATCTGCCAGATTCCACTGGCTCTTTCAAGCCCCTTCCCTTTGACCAGGAGGGCTGATGAAAAAAGTACCTGCACTCCTCAGTCCCTAACCGTCGCTGCCAGGGCTCTGTAATCCCTCTTGATACTCCTCAGACTGCTCTTGGCTGCATCACTTGTGCCCATGTGAAACAACAGCAGTTGTATGAGGTTTGGCAGTCTCTTGGTAACATCCCTGATAAGAGCCCCTCATAAGCAGCAGACTTCTATTAAGAGCGGATCAGGTTGGTAAATGGGTGCCTCTGTACCTCAGTTCTGAGATTTTATCTGTATACAAATGTTAAAGCTGAAGAAGGTTTGTTTTAATTCATACATGCTATACAATAAGTAGTTATATTATGCTAACATCAAAACAGCTGGCCAGAATCATGATTTAAGCTTTTAAACTTATACACTATAGCATTGATCTCACTAGTATCTGATCCAACTGACCTCCATAACTTAATATCAGCTAGCTGGTTCTGATACATACTATGTTTGTGGATTATGTAACTGTTCTAGTCCAATAATCTTTTCTGTATTGATCAATGTTAATGAGAATTCATGTCTCAGCTTAGTTTTCCATTCTGTAATGTCCACTAGCAGAATTTAAGCTTAGTATTTCCAATGTTGGGTTTCATGCTTTACTCAAAATTTAGAAAGAAACTACAGTAGCTTGTAAATTATCATTATGTGACACAAATATGAGATTAGAAGCAAATAAAAAAATCCTATATGATATAATTACCACATCACATGTTCCATATGGCAAGATAATATATCATATATTGATATAATATTAATGTAATGCAATATTATTTTACTATTTCGCCTGAAGAAAGACAAGTTGAATTTTGCTTTTAAAGGGAATCATATGAATCACATAGAATTGTATGTTTAACAACAAGGCTTGTGCACGCAATGAGTTCTGAGACATTGAATTCCAAACCTTCTTTGGATAAATATAAATGAACAGTTCTTACGAAAAGGAGCAGGTCAAGCTGTTTCTTTTGGTTTCTTTAAGGAATATTATTGTATTCGTACTGGCATTATCTACTGTCATACGTACTTCAGTTCTTACAGGCAAGAACTAGAACTTAGTACTGCATTTGTATTCAGCTGTAAAAGAGATCTGAATGTTTCTTGTCTCACTCAGTGCAATTTACAATTTAAAACATCTACCGTCTATTTGAGGAAATTAAATATAATTGGGAGTTTTGCTGAGGAAAATAAGATACTAGACTTAAGTGTGTTGAAGGTCACTGACAAAGTTAGTTAGCGAGGGTGTCTGAAGGTAGAACTGGCACAGCATCAGTCCAAACCATACCTGCCTGTATGTTTTTATTCTGTCACTCATATCAGTACTAAAATACACTTACAGAAACAAAACAGAAATACTGGCACCCCAACCAGCTTCCCTACCACTGACAGCAACAAGAAGAAAGTATCACACTTAAAAATAGAGGAAAAAAAAAAAAAAAAAGTAGTTGTCATCAAATCTCTCAGGGTATTACTTTATTTTTTTCCTGAAATCAACACAACCTTCCTTCCAGGCATAAAGCCCACTGACTCACACTAAATTTCATTAGTTTCACTGTGTGTGTGCATGTGTGTATATGTGTGTGCCTGTGTGCCATTTGCCACGTTCCCCACACTCCTTTTAACATGCCATACCTGGACCTTTTAGCAACATGGGAAATTGCTGAGAATGCTCATTGCTTTGTGTTTTGCTTTTTGGGCACCATGACTATTGTCAGCAAACCGTGATAAAATTAGCCATAGAAAGCAGAGGAAGAGAAAGAAAGAAAATTAATCTTATCAATAACTAAAGTCACTGAATTCCCTCAGAATTAAGAGAAGCTACAAAAATTTGGATGTCTGGCATATTTTTTCTGTGCAAAATTTTGTGTTTTGGTTGAATTTCAACATAAATTCTGTAATAGATCCTCATGCAGTCAGAACAATGTTTAGATATAAGATTATCAAAAGCTTCTCTTAGTGTTACTGATGGGTGTGCTTTAATTTTGCACATATTCTAAAACCTATGACACATTAGTTTTGGCATATGTTTAATTATTCCTGCAACAAAAGTATGATTCTGCAGAATTTGCACCTAGAGTTCAGTGCAAACATCTTTCAGCACTTCAGCACTTAAATAAAGCTTTGCTGTCACCCACATTTTAACTCTGATGATATAATATTCCTAGTGATCGAAGTGCACTGCCCTTCTCTGTCCTATATTGACTTTACCACATTTCATTTTAGTATCTCTTTCCACAGGTCTCTACATGGTGTCCTTCTTGCCTTTATTATGAATTTCTGTTATAAAAAGCAGCAATTCCAGTAACAACCCTTAATTTGTGATTCAGACTCTTGCCTTTGAAAATAGGTTCTAAATCCATTAATATCAGCAGTATGGTACAAAACAGACCATTAAAATAATTGATAATGTTCCCTCTCTCAACAGTAGCTCACAGATTTTCACACCAAGACAGTGACATCATCTGAGAAGTTATTTTCTTCCAACTTTTGCTTCATTTTTTTTTCATGTTATTGCATCCTCTAGCACCACACTTTCTTCACACTGGGCAGCATTCTAAAATGATGATCTTACTTCCTTCTTGCAAGTCTTTGATCCTTCTCTTCCTTCACACTTTTATTTCATGATGCTCCATTTGTTCAGTTAACTTTACACTAGCTTCATGCTTAGCTACCCATAATACATATTCTACTACCCTAGACTATCAAAATAGTTAGATACCATGCTGTCTTCAGTTATTGCCCATCTTCAGCAATTCAGTAGTAATTGAATGTTATTTCAGTTTTTGTGATTTCATATTTGTTAATTTAACTTTGTTCTTCATTTAGTCTCTATTTCTTCTCTGGGTATCTATTTTTATAAGAAACAACAGAATAATGTTCATTTATCTCATTAAATTATTTTAACTAAAAACACATAAAAGAGAATTAAAATAAGCCACATTTTGATAAACTGAAGTGTCAGAAGAGGAAATGCTAGCTCATATATCCTTAAATACATTAAAAACAAACCAATATTGTGTTCTGTAAAAGGTTTTGACAATAAAGCTGTTGATCTGCCAGAAAAAAAAAAGTGCTTCAGTGGCTAATTAAAATAAGCTACTATAATAGAAGATTAGTAGGAGCAGATAATTTTCATATTAAATTCGAGAAAAATAATGTTATTATAGCCTAAAGAAAAGAGAAATTAAAAGCATCATAAAGCATATAGATACACTGATAGAAAATAACCCATGGCTGTCTTTAAAGAAAACACATGGCTCTTTGATCTGCTAGAAATCTTTAAGCATCTCTATAGAATACTTGATAAAAGAAACTTGTTGATAAAATTTATTTGAGTTTTCAAAAAATCTTTGATAAATCCATTTTTGTGGGAAGATGCTGAGAACATAATATTCACAGAGAAAGAGATGATGTCATGAATTAAAAACAAGCTACACAGAATATGTTAAATTGTAACCAGAGGTCAATTTTCAATGTAGCAAAGGATTAATGGTGCAGTGAAATATTCTCCATATTAATCTGATGTTGTTTAACATTTTGCTAATGATCTGGAAAAAAGGATGATTGTGCTATTTTGAGTAACAGAAACTACACAAGTCAAGGCCAGAGAGAATATGAATATCTTCATATTAGTTTAAAAAGCTAGATAAATGATGGATGACACATAAGGTGCTACATTTTGAACTGAAGTCAACATACATCCAAATGCCTATGGAATAGGACCTATGTACCCTAGCCATTCTCTGCAGTCAGAGGAGAGAAAGAATGTCTGCCTCGGGTTGAGATGAACTGCAAAGTAGGTGTACTTTTTTTCTCTTTTTTAAATAAAAATCATGCTTAGCACAGAGATGGAGGTACCTATACAGTAGGATGTTCAACAATGAATCATCACGCTAATTGGAAACAACAACTTGAGCCAGATATACAATTTCTATGTTCCAAATTATCCACAACTTCCAAGGAAAAAGGCTTAAGCATTACTCTAGTCATAGCAATGAGAAACATAAAAAAATAGCCAAATACAGCCCTTAGAATACCATAGTATGAAGTAATTCTGAAAATATAGTAATTTTGTATATTAATGTATAATAACCAGTTATGGCAGGTCTTATCAGGAATGATATATTCACACTAAGTTTTATTTTCACACAGCATATAGCAAAAATAGAAAGTCTTACATCAGTACTCTAAACTGTTGGAAGACAAAATGGACTTTGTATTAGAAGAGATTGAAATGAATTTGACCTAGAGAACAGAAGAATAAAAGAGATACCATTATTGTTCACTTATAGTATGTAGGAGGTAAGACTTAAAATATCATTTCTGTGAACATAAGAAGTGTTGAATTCCTCTAAATAATTTAGTATGTTTAAAATTTATTCATCTTCCATAGTTCATCAACAAAGGTAGATATTTTCAAAAAGCAATGAAGTCATAACACAAAGAAAGAAATATGACACATTTAACATTTTGTATTAATTTTTAAGCATGTTGCACCATTTAATTGACACCAACAACTCTACAGAAGACAAAATAGATAGCTATGACTGTTTATTTAATTGAGATAAGTGGGACTGCTTTATGCTTAAAATTGTGTTTATAGGGCAGAAATCATGGATTGTGTGTTTCACGGGATAAATCAGCCACCAACTATCTGGGAAGAAAATTGCAGTGAAGTTTAAATGTGACAAAAGTCTCTTTTTCACCATCAGGATTCCACACTCTGGTGCATGATAGAGCAGACAGTCTGAGAGGGAGGAACAGGATAAAAATTATTGGTGTAGCTCTATACAACAGTTTCAACTTCAGTTTTAATGGTGGCATGGAGTAATTTGAGTTTCATAGCAACATAGTTATTCAAGATGCAACAGCAGTGAAACCAAAAGCAGGTACTAGAGTGATACTAGGACTGGAGACAGGACCTGTTACTGTCCCTAGTACTCATCTGGAATGACTTTTCTAAATGTGAGTTTCAGTAAAAGAACTGGAAGGGGAACTTGATGCCAGCTCTAGTTGTTTATCATGGGAGGATCCTTTCTGCCTTCTCCCAGTCAAATACTTAAAGACTGCAGCAATAGAAAAGCAGCTCCTCTATTTCACCGCCATCCTCACAGTACAACAAACAATGAAAGCACTCGGTACACGGTGGAAGCCCTTAATTCCTGACTTTTTGAACATAATTTCCTAGAGAAAGAAATCATTCTTCCTTTGCAAGTGTATATGTATTGAATGAGCAAAGAGATGCAAAGTCATAATGAAGAGATAACTCTATTGTAATGAGCATTCAAAGTAAACACTGTTTAGCTTCCATGCTATATATTTCTAATCCTAATTATAAAAATTAAAACAATATTTTCCTGAAATTTTTGTTTTGTTTTTATTCTGCCTTTAAACTTTATTGTATTAATTATTTATGGCATGATATTCTCTTCCAAATTTAGCACCATAAAAGAAATGCTTTACTGTTAAGGAATAAGATGTGGGCTTCTCTTCATCTTCAAAAAATTGATGTTTGCTTTCCAGGTGTCTTAAAAAAGACTTTCTCAAAACATAAAAGCCAAGCACACAAATACTTGCACGCAAGCACGCAAAAGAAGTACAACTTAATTCCAAGGATAATTCAAATTTGCAACGTAAGTATGTGCCTGCTAACACACATACTTTCAGAATGAACACAGTAATAAATGGCATACATAAATATCTGTCCTGAAAGAAGCACAAGGAAAATCACACACATTTACACAGAGGACAGGCTCAACTAATTCAGAGCTAAAATGGCCTTGTAAGAAATGCATTGAATTGTAATAGAAACACAAGAAGAGCTGTGAGCCTAACATGTCTTTTAACATACAACTGCAAAAACAATCAAAAGTATTTCAACACTGTGGCTAGATCTCCACAATTAAGAATATATATATATAAATAATAAATCATAGAATCACAAGATTTGAGTTGAAAGGGACCTTAAAGATCATCTGGTTCCAACCCGCCTGCCATGGGCAGGGATGCCACCCACTAGACCAGGTTTCTCAAAGCCCCATCCAGTCTTGCCTTGAACACTTCCATGGATGGAACATCCACTGCTTCTCTGGGCAACCTGTTCCAGTGCCTCACCAACCTCTGAGTAAAGAATTTCTTCTGAATATCTAATCTAAACCTACCCTCTTTTAGTTTAAAACTATAGCCCCTTGTTTTATCACTACATCGATTCCTTATGCACCAAGTGGTACATCCAAATCAAATCCATGTCTCTCCAATTTAGAGACAATGATATCATGCAGGATAGTGTCAAATGCTTTGCGCAAGTCCAGGTAGATGACATTAATTTCTCTTCCCTCATCCACCAATGCTGTAACCCCTTCTCCAGGCTCTGGGTATCTATTGCTGACACTGGCATCAAACTGGGAGGAGTGGGATGAATTGAGGTTCCCCTCCCCCAGCAACTCTAGTTTAAAACCCTCTTCACCAGCTTGGCAAGTCTATGACCAAAGATGCTCTTGCCCTTCTCTGAGAGGTGGAACCCATCAGCCCCCAGCAAAGCAGGTTTCTCAAAGGGAGTCCCATGGTCTAAGTAGCCAAACCCCTGTCTTCCTAAAGAGCCTGTATCCTTCCATTACAACACTCCAGACAAAGCAGTGATCCCACCACATCTCTGTGATGCCAGTAAGATCAGAGCCCTTCAGGCCTGTGTATATCTTTAACTCCTCATTTATTTCCCAGGCTATGAGCATTTGCATAGAGTCATTTATGTAGGGTCCCTGATGAAAATGTTTTATTAGATGAAGTGGCTGGAATTCTTTTGTCCTACTCTTCAGGTGCTCTCCCGCTGACCTCTGATCCCTTTCGTGGCTCTGGACATCTATTGAAGGTGCTGGCATTGAACTGATAAGAGTTGGGAGGATTGAGGTTCCCCTCCTCTGGCAACTTTAGTTTAAAGCTCTCTTCACCAGCTTGGCAAGCCTGTATCCGAACATGTTCTTCCTCTCCTCTGACAGAAGGACCCCATCAGCCCCCAGCTGACCAGTTTTCTGAAATAGAGTCCCACAGTCTAAAAAGCCAAATCCCTGGATATAACACCAGTCTTGCAACCGTGTGTTGATCCAACAGCACCTTTCAGTTCTATGAAATATTTTTAAACAAAGCATGACTTTATTATTATTATTATTTTCATCAGAAATCTATGCTATCTTATGAAGAGCAACTGTACCTACATGAAATACATAGAAATAAATATAACATCTGCCTCTTAAGGATTGAGACTGCATTGCCCATAACTAGAAGGGAAACTGTTAACGTATATGATAATAATAAGACATAAGCATTCATAGACTGGCAACTGGGATGGGTTATTAATTCCTGGAAGATGAATAGCAGCTAAATCCTGGAAAGGGGAAGAGGGACACAAGGTAACGCTGATGTTTCTTTAAATCTCCAATGTTTCACGACGCTTACATCATGCTGCGTTGGGTTACATCATGTTACGACTAGTGATGTAACCCGTCGCAATGCAATGCACACATCGCATTCAGTCAGCACTTTTTCAACCTCTCCAAATGATCACCATGGACAAGAAAGGTTTTGATTGTGTTAAGTAAAATTGTTGTATTTCTATAGTATTTCTGGGTGTTCATGAACAGAAATGTCCTTGTCTTAAGAAAAAGAAGGAAGGCAAATGGAAGTAAAATATTTTCTAAATATATAAAAAATGTGTTTAGAACATGCAGATAGGCTCAGTCTGACAATGATATGAAAAGCCATCCACACAAATATATTATACAGTGAACTCAGAAGCAAGTAATCAGAGGGAGAAATGTCAGATATTTCACTCTCACTATAAATTTTTCCTCTTTAAGTATAAAATACAACTTTCTGTTTTTGTTGTTGTTGTTTGATTATTTTTCTTTTTGTTGTTTTTGTTTGTTTGTTTGTTTTATTGTTGTTTTGGTTTGGCTTGGTTGGCTGGTTGGTTGGTTGGTTAGGTTTGATTTGGTTTTAATGGAATGTGTTAAATAGAACTTTAAAGTAAGGATTTAGGGTAAGGTTTTTCCTGTATTTCAGTGGTTTAATGGTCTCATACTGCCACACCAGGCTTTGGCTTTAGGTGAAGAAATGATTTCCATGCAGCAGCAGGCTGCTGAAGGCATCAAAACAGCACCACTGCCAGTGCTTACACTGCACACATGGAGTCTGTAGCAGTCAAACTGGGTTTGATGGTGGAGCTGCTGGCCATCAGGTTTTTCAGGTAGCTGGGACAGCAGCAGCAGCTGTGATTAGAGCCAAATATTGCACACCCACGGTAATCATTTATCTAACTATTAGCTAGAAACAAGCAAGCCTAGTCTTTGTTTCACCTTGCCCCTTCTTTTCTGTTCTTAGTCTAGTCCTGATGCCAGTCCCTAGCGCTTGAGCAGCAGCATCTGGATTTAGTTATGGGCAATTTTTCCAACCATTCCTATTTGGAAATGTGATAGATATTTGAATGCAGTTGTAGCTTTTCTCTGTCATAGACCACAGTAAGTTTGTTATATTACACTTTTCTTTTCCAGACAAACCTTCGGGAAACAATCTTTTTAGATCTTTAAACACAGGAGAGATGAGCAACATATTCACAAAAGCATCGACTATTTTATTAATTCCATGCTCCTCAATACTCAAGCTTAGATAGAGATACTGCCCCTAGCATAGGATGTAAATAATGTGGAAAAGAGATTCTGACTCTATATGCCAGAGTGCTTTTGCTTTTTTCAGCATGCTTTTCCTACTGTCAGACTTGACTACAAAGTATATCTAGTGTACTGAACGCACTGCGTTTTTCCTGTTGCTTTGTTCATGTTCAGTTAATAGTCCTCCCATGCTGCGTACCTTTAGAAAAGGTGTACACAGTGGATCTATAGACCTATATGGTCCTGAAGGAACTGGCAGATGAAGTAGATGAAGTTGCTAAGCTACTGTCCATCATATCTGAGAAGCCATGGCAGTCCAGTGAAGTTCCCACTGATTGGAAAAAGGGAAAAATAACCTCCATTTTTAAAAAGAGAAAAAAGGTAGACCTGTGGAACTACTACTGACTGAGGCCAGTCATTCTCACCTCTGTGCCTGGCAAAATCATGGACCAGATCCTCCTGGAAACTGTTCTAAGGCACACGGAAAATAAGGAGGTGATTGGTGACAGCCAACATGGCTTGACTAAGGGCAAATCATGCCTGACAAATCTGGTGGCCTTCTACAATGGGGTTACAGCATTGGTGGATGAGGGAAGAGAAATTAATGTCATCTACCTGGACTTGCGCAAAGCATTTGACACTATCCTGCATGATATCATTGTCTCTAAATTGGAGAGACATGGATTTGATTTGGATGGACCTCTTGGTGCATAAGGAATTTATTGGATAGATGCACTCAAAGAGTTGTGGTCAATGGCTCGATGTCAGGGGGAGACCAGAATGTGACAATGGTGCTTCTCAGGGTATTGGGTATTGGGACTGGTATTATTTAACATCTTTGTCAGTGACATGCACAGTGGGATTGAGTGCACTCTCAGCAAGTTTGCCGAAGACACCAAGCTGGGTGGTGTGGTTGACACGCTGGAGGGAAGGGATGCCATCCAGAGGGACCCGGACAGGCTTGAGAAGTGGGCCCGTGCGAACCTCATGAAGTTCAACAATGCCAAGTGCAAGGTCTTGCACCTGGGTCAGTGCAATCTTAAGCACAAATACAAGCTGGGGGATGAGTGGATTGACAGCAGCCCTGCAGAGAGGGACTTGGGGGTGTTGGTGAATGACAAATTGAACCTGAGCCAGCAGTGTGCACTTGCAGCCCAGAAAGGCAACAGTATCCTGGGCTGAATCAAAAGAAGCATGGCCAGCGGGTCAAGGGAGGTGATTCTCCCCCTCTACTCTGCTCTCGTGAGACCCCACCTGGAGTACTGTGTTCAGCTCTGGGGCCCCCAGTATAAGAAAGACAAGGACCTGTTAGAACGAGTCCAAAGGATGATCAGAGGGCTGTAGCACCTCTCCTATGAAGAGAGGCTGAGGGAGTTGGGGTTGTTCAGTCTTGAGAAGAGAAGGCTCCCGGGAGACCTTATAGCAACCTTCCAGTACCTAAAGGCAGCCTACAAGAAAGCTGGAGAGGCACACTTTATCAGGGAGTGTAGTGATAAAACAAGGGGCAATGGTTTTAAACTAAGGGAGGGTAGATTTAGATTTGCTTTTCAGAAGCAATTCTTTACTATGAGGGTGGTGAGGCACTGGAACCAGGTTGCCCAGAGAAGCTGTGGATGCCCCGTCCCTGGAAGTGTTCAAGGCCAGACTGGATGAATGTTGAGCAACCTGGTCTAGTGGGAGGTGTCCCTGCCCATGGCAGGGGGTTGGAAGTGGATGATGTCTCAGGTTATTTATGATGTCTGGACTAAATTCCATCCTTTCTGCACCTTCTCTCACTTGTTTATTTCTGTCTTCTTGCTAGAAGATAATTCAACTGTACATGTGATTTCTCCAGTGTTCATCTCAGACAAAAATGTGTCAGGTTAGCAAAGAACCACTGTTCAAACTGATTGAGCTAAAACACTGTGACTGAAACGGGCTAGGAGAAAATCGTCTGAATAGCTAGTCTAGCAGAGGCAGCAATTACTATCTTGGAGTATGACAAACAGTGACTTTGGTTGCTGCAATAGGAAAAGGATGTATTCGCTTCCTTGAAATATTTAAGCAGGTGAGAAGTCACTAGCAGAGAAGGAAGGATTAAGAATTTGCTGGAGAAAGATAAACACTAATTCTATCTCTAAGAACAGAAACAGAAAGAATTATGTAATCAGGAAGCAAGAGCTACAACTGATAAATGATTAGATGCCAAGGAACGACAAGTCTCTAGACACTTAAAACAGCTGATTCTCAAAAGTCTCTGATTCCTAGTTGCAACAGAAAAAATATAATCTGATTTCTGCTCATGTTGTTCCTAGTCCTTCTCCTTTAATGACAAGCCATGCTATACAGACAAAAATCAAGTACCCCTATTCTTCAGAGCATCTTAAAAACTATTAGTGAAATGTCTGGAACCAGTTCACAACACAGTCAAAGTGACTTGCTGTGACTGAAAAAAAGAAAAAAGACAAACACATTTCTGGAATGGGGTCTTGATTCTGGTATTTTTGAAAAGTCCGTGTAGGTGTTAGGCACATAGCCCCTCTGAAGTCAGGCCAATTTATGGTCAGTTTTACTCAAAGTAAAATAAATGCAAAGGGTTACATCTTAAATGACCCATTCTAAAAAAGAAACAACAACAACAAAAATATAAATACAGTGGTGCAGTCAGAGTAATTGTATTAATATGGGTAGGTTTACATGAAGAATACAGTCTTTAGATGCTGCATTTGAACAGCTATCTATTTTTACCTCTGCTGTGTTAAAATAACTGAATCCCTGTGGCTCGCAGGAAGCAAAAAAGGGATTGAGCTTGCAGGTTGTCTCTAAGGTACTATACCTTTCAGGGCTCTTTCTGGGACAATACTAATTATGCATCAGCTTTCACTCAAGGTTTTGCCTAAAGGCACAATCTGGCCATAAGTAATTGTTTATCTCATTGACTCATTCTATTCTGAAGCAAAATTGTTAAACTCAGAATCAGGTCAGAATCCCATAAACATTAAGTAAGCTGAAAAGTCTTTCTTTCTACATTATGTAAAGCCTTTAAAGGAAAAATTTGGGTTTATGGATTAACCTCTTGCTCTAAGGTTTATGTTAAAATACCTATATTTCCTTTTAACTAGTAGGACAATTTATTCTGGAGCTTTCTACCATCTTAATGAAAAATACTATGACTTCCCTTCACCAAGCAGCGAAGATTCATGACATGACAGACAGCTGTAATAATGAAACTTCTGTTAATGGAGGCACTGCTGTTTTGGCTTATGAAGTTTGTGGCATCAGATTTCACATTTGCAATGGAAATAAAAAAGATGGAATATACCATCTGAGAATAGACTTTATGATGCAGAAGTTGCAAAAATGTACCTTGGCATATGAAAATCAACTGTGATTGGAGAAGCGTATTCTTTCTTGTACTGATATACAGCTTCACAGATACTTGTTTATAGTCACATTCACATATTTACAAACTAACTACAATGTCAAAATTTGTTGAAATTTAAAGTTAAGTACATAGCTAGTTCAGAAGCAGTTGGGCTATGTGGAACCTTCAAAAGTTCCTTGCAGTTTTGACCCCACCACACATTTTTTGCATAATATGATTTACTGCCTTGTATGCTGTAGATATACTCTTCTCACCTCATGCATTCTGAATAGACCCTGAAAATGATTTATCTTAATGCATTACATCGTCAATATTTTCACTGTTATGATACTGAAGTCCTAATCCCTGTTTTAAACCTGACACTCTTCTGTCATGCACTTGCAGTGTTTATTGCACTTGTAGAAATGAATCTTCATATAGGAGGTTAAAACAAATATTGACTTTTGGATAGCCACAGATTACAGTCATTATCATTACAAAACAATATGTCTGTTTCCACGTAAAATATCATTATTATTTCATGTAGATGGAGTGAGATGAAGACTATTTTATGGTATTCATTTGCTGTAATAATACAACAGCAGGGAGAAAGTAGGCCTTCAGCAGCTTTGGGAAAATGATCTAGAAAAGGACAAAGTTACTACATTAAACTCCCTCTTCCTGAGCCCTCATTAGATTTAGCATCCTCACTTTGCTGAGA
This sequence comes from Anseranas semipalmata, assembly GCA_013399115.1. Taxonomy (NCBI): domain Eukaryota; kingdom Metazoa; phylum Chordata; class Aves; order Anseriformes; family Anseranatidae; genus Anseranas; species Anseranas semipalmata. The sequence continues at coordinate 5,819 of VXAA01003786.1, read as the reverse complement.
TGGATTCTATTGTGCATGCACATGAGTGTGCTTGTGGATCCTAAAAGTCGTAAAGGAATCTGCAGATAGCAGAGAGGCAAATAGGTTATTTAATTTTTGGTCTTTGCTTTAACCTCAGCATGCCCAAGCATAGCATGAGCTTTGCTGGAAGACGTTCTAAGGCAGCTGCAGGTGCATTTTAACAACACCGTTTGAATGACAAACCACAAATATACACCCAGGTACTGCTTCTTCCATTGCTTATACATATACTATAAATGGAAACCTGGAAATGATACAAAGAAAGTCATGAATTTAACAGAAAACTGTCATCTCAAATCCACTTGGAATTTAAGAGAGAAAATATATATATAAACTGTCTAAAAAATAGAAACTGCATATCTTGAGCTACTAACTGTTTCTGGTTGTCCATCCAAACTATGGGTTAAATTAGAATAAATTAGAAAGTATCTTCTACAGACTGAATTATGGAGAAGTTGTTTTAACAGCAGAACATGTTGCCAAAAGTCCATGACAAGACACACCATATTGTTCATGCAAGATACCCTCAGCAGTTTCATAATTAAAGTCCCTCTCCAAAGTTGCCATATGTGACTGAAAGACAAATCAGACAGCAAACCCTACCAACAGAAGCTGCATTAACAGACCAGAAAATAATAACAATAATAAAAAAAAAGAACCATGTTTATCTGAAACCTCTGATGGGACCTTTATTACTCCCTGATGAGGTATAAAGAGAAAAAAATGCCTGTTCTTCAGGAATATGTTCCTTTATTGCTATGCTACCTCAGACCATACTGTAAGACACTACCTTAAATCCTGTTCTCTTAGGAATTCATTCTGAAAACAGCTTTTTGGCTGTGGGCCAAAAGCTGCTGTCAAATTTACTTTTGAAAATTCAGGACAACTTAATCATGGCAAATATGACTGAATAATCTAGCTACATGTCATATCGTATAAAGTAGTTCTATTGCCTTAGGGGCAGGAACTGAACAGAAAACCAATAACCTATCAGAAATGTTAGAGGAACAACAAAGGTAACCATTCCAGCAAAATTCAGAATAGATGGTCACAGTTGAGTATCTTCATGCATTATACTATGTTCAGAGGCATCAGTAAGAGTCAGAGAATAACAAAAGCCAGAAATCCACATACATGCACATATAAAAGCTCATTCAAATGAACTGGAAACCTGTAAAGTATTCATTTCATGAGAACGAATGAATATCAGTAAAGAAAAGAAATAGATAAATTAGAATAACAAATAGAGCATACTTTCATTATTTGTCCCAAAATCCTAAACAGATGGGCTTGTGACCAAAATTCAGACAAGAAGTTTTCATTTGCTTAAAAGAGTAAGCTGCACATTGTTAGATCTTTTAGATCTGTGACTCAGGGTAACCCCCAGTTAAGGAAGTTATGTTTGTGTTCTCCAGTTTACAGCTGTTGTAACAAATGTGACAACTAGGAGTAGCCCCAAGTCAAGGCTCGAGATTTCACGTCCTTAGCTCCTTTGTAGTTGTCTTCTACACACAATATATTACTCTGTGAAGATGAAAGTTAGATTTTTGCTCCCTTCCCATATACTGTATGCAAAAATACTATGAAATAGCCTAAAATTAATGTAATTACTCACAGAAGTAAATACTTGTACACTATTAGATACAGAGAAGAGATTTAAGCCTTAGTTATCTACATATACTTAGAAGCCATAAAAATTCCTTTTAACTTTCAAAACTTAACTTAGGGCACTAAAGAAAAGAACAAACTGAGCCTCAGTGATCAGTGGAAGCCTCTCCATGGAGCAATCCATACTATCAGTGATAGGTAGGATTTATGAGCTTAGCAGTTTAGTTAAAACACACATCCACAATTCTCTTGTAAACAGTTTCTACCATCCAGCCAGAATTCAGACTTAAGATCTACCACTAAAGAAACAAAACAAAACAAAACAAAAAAAAAAAAAAAAAAAAAAAAAAAAAAAAACACCAAAAAAAAAAAAAACACCACCAACAAAACAAGAACATCAACAAAAACAAACTTACAGATTACTTAGCTGAGTGGTAAAATATTGACTAGATGGAAAACTGAAAAACACTTTGAAATGTAATACTAAAATCCACATTAGCTTTCAGAAGAGTAACATACTTGTGAAACAAAGAAGGTTACATTAATAAATATATAATCCAGGCAACACACAAAGGTTTCAATTATGGGGAAAAATAAAATGACTTTAATTAGTCCCTTAGAGATTGTCTGCTATGTGTGAAGTAGCCATGTACAGAGATCCCTGAGCTAGCACTGAACAGGCTTACTGGTGACTGGAAGCAGAACGACTATTTCACATTCTTTCTGCGCAAGTTAATTAGCTATGTTAAGTAGTAACACTTAGTTTGGGTGCAGCAATCCATTATGTTCCCCACACAAAACTGCAAAATGTAGACACATTGGTTCATTTGGGGTAAGCTTAGTGATATTTAGCAGAGTATAGTATTTTATACTGAAGACATTCTCCCACGGTTTTGCCTCCAGCAGCTGAATTCATCTGTATTATATTCATTCACTGAAACATCTTACACTTCAAAGTGTTCTTTTTTGATGATTATTACAATAGCTTCTTTAAAAAAAATAAAGAAACTGAATTTCTCCAACTCACAAATGATATACTTTTGATGGTATCTACTTTGAATATTTATCAGGAATTTGTTATTAACAAATGGCAAGGTCTACACAGGGAAAAATATATTTGTAAGAGAAAAATCCTTTTTATTACAGCATTACAAATATACAATTATTGTTACAATTTAACCTAAACAATACAGTGCTACGATAATGGTTTTCCATGTCAGGTAAAACTGAAGTAAATGTAGCATTAGCTTAAATGAATATTGGCAAATAGAAAAATCTGTTTCTAATAACTATCTGATACTGCTAAAGTGAATTACCACTATTTGCCAGAAATTAATCTATCATTTGGTTTATTTCATTAAATGAAATATTATTTTTTCTAATTATTGTGAACAAGAAAAGTCAAATTAAAGTAGATCAGTTCTCTTCTTTCTCTTGTAAAAAGAAACTACATTTTTACAAACTTTTTAGACACAGACACACAGAGCTCAGCAACCTAAATTTGCAGTAGATTTAGATTTCCAAACAAAATTTGATACTCTACTTTAGGTTAGCCTTTTACTTGAATTGTCTTTGAAGGTAAAAAAAATGATATATATATAGTATATATATATATTTTTTAGTTGTGTGAACTCATCTAAAATAGTGCAGGGTGACTGAAAAAGCATCTCCAATATATAAAGAATTTTTATTCACGTCATCTATGTCTTTCTGTTCCTGAGAGAAAACATATCATTTATTTATCTATATTATTTTCAGATGGCTTCAGACCACTGACATCCCAAATGCCATGCCCTTTTGATAATTCTCAATGCCAATCATCCTGGCCTCACAATCCCTCACTGTAATTATAACCTCGCACACCTCTGGCACCAGAGCACCAAGCTGTACCTAGGAAATGGATCTGCAAGGTGACATGATGAAAGGCCCACACAGGGGACACATGTCACCCAGCTCCACCCCTGAGTTACACATCCACACTTGCACTGATCACATCCTCTGTGATGGAGCTTTCCTCCACAGCTGACTGTTTTTAGGACTTTACGTGCAGGCTTCCAGTGTGATCTCACATATTCATAATTTCTAATGTTGAGAAGTTTGAGGAATTTCTGATATATATTCTTGGGTGACAATGAAATACAAAATTCTAATTCCAGTAGAGATGAAACACCAAATTCTACATCCAGAGAGATAGAATTAAACAACAGTGAAAGGTGCTGCACAGGCATGAACAGACACACCTTCAGTACAGCCTCTTATAAATCCACAGTGTACTACTTTATCCAGCTTTGACTGGCATTCATTTCTGCAGATATACCTGCAATGTTCAAGTTGAACATTCATACAACGTTACGACCCTGACAAGCTTTGGATAAGACTTGTATCCCCCAAAATTATTTGATGTCTGTTCTGAGACTGAACTACCTGCCTGACTGCTGTCTTCCAAAGAAGTTTATTGAGGAAAAATCTTTTACTTTTGTGAGATCTTCTATAGTTTTTCAATTACATTTTTTATTCTATTATTATTATTATGCAAAATATTTTACTCTGCTGCTTTAATTAGGGATCTAGAAGAGAAAACAAGATTCCTTTTGGCTCTATTCTGTACCTAATGTTGTTATTCATATGATACTGCTGTTCTTAACTTACAGTCAAACAGCAAATTTGGTCCATGGGAGTTTTGCTGCAATCTGTTATCAGTACCAACCAATGTTACTCTGTATTGCAAGCATGTTGTCAATTTCCTGGTACTATTTTCATCTAGTGTATATGTATGTAAAAATAATTCTTTTATCAAACATTAATTAAGCAAGCGGGTTTGAAACATCCCATGAAAACTACAATGAAAAGTCTTCATTTTTGTGACCGTCATATGCTTAGCTGTTCTGGATTTTTTTTGTTGTTGTTGTTCTGGGACAGACTGTAAGATTTATTTTGTGACTACATTTTTAGCTTAGTTTCATAGGGAAATGAAACTTGTGGAATTATGTCCATCATTCCATACAAATAATTATGCTGTTAATTAATTTCAGCTTCAATTTCAATGCTTCATGTTGCTACATATTTAAAAAAAAAAAAAAAAAAAAAACCAACAACAGTAGTTTGAATGGCAAAGATCCAACCTAATGTACCTACTGAGGAAAGCAAGCATTAATTGAGGAGCTCTACCTTCTCTACTGCAATAATCAGCCCAGTCAGCATGACTATATTAACCAATGCAGCCCAGATAGTGTGTAAGTCAAGACTATCCAAAATAATGCCATCTCTTGTCAGTTTGAATTGCCACACAGGATATAGGAAGATCTGGGAATACTGTGGCCATACACTTTCTTTTTTTTTTTTTTTTCTGTCTAAACTCTAGAAGAAGATCCCTGCTTAGCCAAGCCAGCCTTCTGCCCCATCTGCTTGACTTCTGACATTTTGGAATTGCCTGCTTTTGTGCTCTTAAGTGGTGGTATTTAAAAGTGACCAGCACTGATGGACCCCAATGCCTTCAAAAGCAGAATCCCAGAGGACTTGACTATCTAGTTCCCTTAACAGCCTGAAGTCTGCTCTCCCCATATGCAGGGAAGAAAGTCTGGTCTTCCCATATCCAGGGTTGAAAATGATACTATCCATACAATGGAATGGTGAAAATATATTAAATATTTGTATTAGGATTGAGTAAAGCATAAAACTTTCACAACAAAAATTTCCAGGGAAGAAATAAAGCCTTACTTTTTTAGTAGAAAGAAGAGGAAAGATTTTATAAGAAATCCAATGAGAACTGAATGCATTGAAATTTACTTGCGTTCCCACAAAGGCGTCAAGAAGGAAATTCAATCTGCCTGCCGTACTCTAGATAAATACCTTAAATGTCAATAATGGATACAAGAGTCTCTGTTTCTTTTCTGTACTCCTTTTACTTCAATCCACCACAGAAAATCAGTGTTAAAAGTCTGAGAATATTTGCTTTTAGACTGCATAAAGGCTAAAGGCTACAACATAGTTCATATTATAAATCTGTGCAAAGTAACAAAGGGACTTTGCCCCTTGTTGGCAAAGCAGTAAAGAAAATACAAATCAAAATTCTCCCATTTTAGGCAACCATAGTTTATCTGCTAAAGAACAAGTGGAATGATTGTGGCTTGGGCAAACCCATGCCACTGGCAAAATACCTCTGGAATCTGCATATACAGAATCACAGAATC
>VXAA01003785.1:0-26102 GCA_013399115.1 Anseranas semipalmata | reverse complement strand
ACTAAGTCTAAGCATGTATGTTTGTGCCTTTTGTCAACAAGCTCCGTGTAAACAATTCACACACACACACACCCCCAAAAAAATATATATATATATATTAGTAATGAGGAGCAGGACCAGGCAGGCTTAGGTTTAATTTTTGGCATAATCCTTGCTTACTGAGCAGGCCTCTTCCCTGAAGGAAGCTGACAGTTGTCATGGAGGTGTTGGAAGAACAGGGCAGTAGCTTGCTCTTCATTCCAGGTCTTGAGAGCCTCAGATTCCATTTCTCAAACAACAACACAGCTCTCCTTTATTGCAAAGGGTGATACAACCAGAAATGTACTCCAAATTGTCCAGAACTCTCAGACTACACAAACCACAGCTGCAGAAAAACCAGAGACAGATAAGAAACCTCAAATGCTCCATTTGAAGAGATGTCTCCAGGATTTGTTATTGACCTGTCCCCCTTCCCTGCTCTGTATGGAGTGTAGCTTGGGTTACTCTTGTTTCACACATTCAGCTTAGCTCAGGGATCTTTTTCAGAGCTGTACAACATAGTTGTATCTAGTTGATACTTGACCTTCACAAAACAGGTGAGGCAAAATGAGGCAAGGAATAAGATTAGCCATTCAGCAGGTGGCACCCTTTCCCTCCTTTTTTGGTCCTCAACAACCAACAATGGTGGCGTCAGCCTACAAGGCATGGTGTTAGATGTTGTAAAGGCACACAGAGATCATGAATACTAGCAAGTGGGTATCTGCCTCCCTTTCTATTCTCACTTGCTGATAAAGTCATAATAAGTAATTAGATTACTCCTCTCATTCAAGAACCCTGAGAGCTTGAGTGAACAGGCTTCATTGCAGTCACTGTCTCCCAGGAACATGTCCTTTCCATGAATGACTGACATGATAAAAGCCAATCCAGGCCTCTTAGTCTTTCCTTTATGTCAAAATTTTTTTTGTTTTTTCCTTTGTAAACTATGAATATGAAACCTAGAAAGCACACTCTTTAGAAAAGCAAATTTGTTGTTGTTGTTGCCTTTGGCAAAAAGTAGATCACCATTTCTCTCTACAGGCACATCCTAGTCTATGGCTCCTAGTCTTTAAAGGTCACAGTTAGTAGTATTTGCCCTGACATCTTGGTTGCATCATAGCATGCCTTTAACTGTGTAAGCTGTTCTTTGCTGTATGCTTCCAGATGTTGCATTCATCTTGGCTGCAATTCAATAGACTCTTCTTTAAAACCCACTGATTTTAGTAACAAAGTGAATCTTTATGTGTGTGTATATATACATATATATATATATAAATATATATGCTTTATTCTTCCTATAGTCGCAATCCCTCATGACTGTCACACACATACTCGCCAAAACCTGACACAAGGTGGTAGTGGAGAGAAGGGAAAGAGGAGGGTGAAAGTATTTAGAAGTACTGTAGATATCAAATAAGTTATGTGTTTTCCCTGCAGAAGGCTTCCTATGGAAGGCTGAAAATAAGAGTACAACAATATGAATAGTGAAAACGTTAAATGACTTTTAAAGTATGGTAAAATCCAGAAAAGGTTGAGCCAGAAAAAATATTTTGATTAAGGAAGAGAATGGGAGTCAATGTTCTGGACAATCCCAAAGAATTCCTAGCCTTTGGGGAAGGATGAGAACCATGTTCACAGAGAACAAGGAAATAAAAACTAAATGCTCACAGTCACCATTGATATAAGATCTCCATGATACTAAGGGTGGAATCACTTTGTTAAAAGAATGCGGGGGAAAGGGGAGGGGGGTAAAGAGGGTAGGGAGGGACATGTGAAGGACATCCCCAGCAGAAGAAGGGGAGTATCTCATCAATGCCCTGAACAGCTTTCCCAAACTAGTCAGCACCTTGGAATAGCAACATACTACCTAGAACTGTGAACCCGTGCAAACAGAATTCAAAGCACATCATCTTCACAGAAATCCAAGTAAATGTGTGTGAAAGAGAAACCTTTTCTATCTATACAACCAAGTTAGGGACATAGGGAATCCCTAACCAAGTTAGGGAATAAGGATACCTGAGACTGATGGTGCATTTCCTAGGCTTCTAAAAAATCTGATAGGGGCTAATATCATCCTATGAAAGGTAATGGGGAAATTCTATTAAATCCCTTGAAGGGCATTACCCAATACTCATCCAGCAAGAAACAGGCAGTGCTGAAGTAGTTTATGGACTCTTTATCCTTTTGTTTTCAATACAGAGATGTTGTTAGAGAAGGAAGGTGAAAGCAGTGGACTTCGCACTTGATGTAGAATATGATGATGTTGATGATAAGTTAATGTTCTTCAGTCCATGTGATGTTTAACTCACTGTCTTGGACTATGTTCCAAAAAAAAAGCTCTATGTGTTGCTTAAACCAGCTATTTCAGAGCAGAACTACTGAGCAGGTGCTACCAGAATGGCTTCTGATATACATGCAACCTAGCTTTAATTAGTTAGCTTGAGAAGAGCTATTCATACAGGCTTGGCACCCCAGATCTCCTGATAAGTTATCAGCAGATTGCTTAAACAAAGTGGTGTTTGTTTGATTGTTTGTTTTTTATTTTTCCCACCCAGTGCTACAATCCCTGCTCTTGTAGATGCTCTGGTAACAGCATGCATTCTGACTTTAAGGTAATTAAAGTACACCTACAATAGGTACATTATTTGAAGTGAACGTTGTTTAGCTCTTCCCTCAGATGCTCACGACTTTGAAAATTACCAGAAACACACAGGAAGCCTCAAGAGCAGGCAACAGGTTTGAGCAGCTCAACATAGCCAGTTGTTGTGGAGACTCAGCACTGCTCTCTATGCTAGCTCTCACAGTGTGTGGCAGAGGTGCGGAACTCCTTGTCAAAGGGGTTTGTTCATGCAAAGAGTTCAAATGAACTCAAAGTTCATGGGTTCAAAGGAAGCCTGGAAAAGTGTACAGAGGAGAACTCCATTAGTAAATGGACAAAACACGTCAGGCTCAGGGTCTATCTTAAGCTGAAAATAGTCAGAAACTGGGAGAGCATTTGGAGAAAGTACAACACAATTCAATCTTGGCTTGGGTTGCCTACAGTTTGGCTTCTGCTTGTGGCCATGCTGGAGACTGGGCCTTTGCTAGACTGTCTCAGATGACATTCTTAAGTCGTTAGACAAACTTGAAAAGCAACTTGAATTCTCTGGGAAAAAAATAAAAATAAAAATAAATAAAGAAAAAAGATATAACATTACCATATAGACAGTGCTTGGGGAAGTAGGGTTTGACCTGACTCTGAATGCAGTTCATGCAGAAACAATCCTCATCTGCAGGATCTCAATGACATCAAGGAGCTTCAGTAGTTTACCACAGTCCTGTGTAAAATAGGTAAAAACATGCTGCTTAAAACACTTAGTGTTCTGAACTACACTAAGCAGATGAATACATTTAATAAATTATTTGAATCAAGGGTTTGGCAACCCCAGTAAACATTTAAAATGGTTAATAGAAGTGCTCTTTACTTCTGGATAAAAACTACTAAAAAGGCTGACTCTGAAATATTTCAGAAGTTTGGTTTGTATTAATGTTTAAAGGTTGGATTCTTATCCCAAACTTTTTGGATATTTTTGGGCAGTGAATCGTATGTGAACAAGCTTTCCTGTGTGGTTTGTAGGCCTTATGCTTGGCAGTGTTAAAATTACCACAGGAAGAGCTTTTTCTCATGGCATTTTGGCTTCCGGTCACAAGCATAGCCTGGAAGTCAAGAGGCGTGGGAAATTAGAATAAGAGTAGAAACAGTTAACCAAATTTCTGTGAAAAGGGTTTGGATTCACTAGAAGTTATGGGAAGGTCAGTCCTTATTGTATCCAGATCCATTCTTCTATGCCCCATAAATTACAGGATTAGGTCAACAAAGTTAGACATAAAAAGAGACACTAAAATGTCTCAGGCCTTTCTATTTGCCAGTTGAGTGCTTTTCTCCCACTCTGTAGCCTCCAAACCAGGTGGGACAAAAAGTTAATATCCCAGTTAATACAATCCTCATTGCTTCTCTTGGGAACCATGTCATAATTAATAGTTCATAGTGCCTTGATGCTTTTTTTTTTTCCTGTTATGTAGCAATATTTGTTCATTTCATCCCCTTCATGCAAGTCTGATTATTGTCTAATCTAGTTACTTTTCTGAACCCCTTCTGATCTTCAGTGGATTTAGCCTATCACATCTCTCTGAAGTAGGAGAACACAAGTAACCTCCATTTACGAAATGGCATAAAATGAATATATGACATTCCACAAACTAACACAGAGTCTGAGCCAAAGCAGATAACAGAACCAAGTTCCCCAGTTTTTGGACAATTTTTTTAACTCCCAGTTTACCCATGCTCTGCTGGAAGTGAAACAGTCAGTTCCCCTCTCCCTGACCCCTCTGTGTGGAGATACACAGCCCCTGATACTTCATCAAACTTCTTCCACTCCCGCCATCCTCTAAGGTGTTGATATTCCCATTATAGCGCACCCTTCATTTCTGCACATTTTCTTGATAGAAGATTCACTTCTTTAGTGTTGATTCTCTTGATATATTCAAAGTTTGCCACAGAACACCTTTTCCATCAGGGCCCAGATCATTCTGGGTTTTCCCTTTAATGATCCCCTACTTCTGCCTTTTACTGAGAAAAAAAAAATCTCATGCTAGGAAGAGAGACACAGAGGTAGCTCAACCTTCAAGTTTGATTGAAACTTAAACAAACAAGCAAACAAACAAAACCGTGAAAACATCTGTCACATAATACAAGCCACTTGATACACTTGAGTTTTCCTGCTGAGATAAGAGACCATGTCAGAAAGGATTTACATGTTAGGTTGTTCTTCAGCACCCTTGGCCTAGATGGCATGGTCCTACTTTCCTACTTGTTTCAACAAAAACAAACATCTGAAGAAGTGAAATCTCTTTTCATGTGGAGGGAGTTAATTTTAGAGAAGTGGATTTCATGTTTGAAAAGCATATGTTTAATTTAGATTTCTGCTCAAGTGAACAAGCCTTTTCTCTAAAATGAACGGGTGTAAGGACAGACACTCAGCATGTTTCCCATTTACTGCCCCAAGTATGTAATCTGAAAGCCTAGCAAAGAACTGTTGATTTCACCTTCAAACATTACCATCACTATTCTTCTGTAGAGATTAACACTTTATTGTTAATAAATTGTTAACAAATCCAAATAATTGCTATTTGGAAAAGAAAAAAACAACTAAGTGACAGAGTGAGTATTTATCTCTTCTGCAAACATTTTGCATACTGTGTTAGGGAGAGCTGACTGATGTGAAAAAATCAAATGCCATATATAGAACTGGTTCACATATAATGAGTCCAATTCATATATGAATTAAAAGAGAGTGAAACCTAATGGACCATTTCAGTAGAGGTAACCATATATGCACTGTATCCAAGGTTATCTTTTCAGCATAAAGAGCTAATCAGATCCTACTCAGCCCTGGACTTCCCCATGTGAGAGACGACATCTTCCTGTTGCATCCTGATATGGGGCCTGGAGCATCTCCCCTATGAGGAAAGGCTGAGAGACCTGGGTCTCTTCAGCCTTGAGAAAAGAAGACGGAGAGGGGATCTTATCAATGTTTATAAATACCTGCAGTGTGGGGGACACAGGGATATGGCCAACCTCTTTTCAATGGTCTGTGGGGACAGGACAAGGGGCAATGGCCACAAAATGGAGCACAGGAAGTTCCACACCAACATGCGAAGGAACTTCTTCACGGTGAGGGTGACGGAGCACTGGAACAGGCTGCCCAGGGAGGTTGTGGAGTCTCCTTCTCTGGAGATATTCAAGACCCGTCTAGACGCCTACCTGTGCAGCCTGCTCTAGGGAACCTGCTGTGGCAGGGGGGTTGGACCCGATGATCTCTGGAGGTCCCTTCCAACCCCTACAATTCTGTGAATCTGTGATTCTGTGATCCTCAAGTTGTTGAAATTAGAATAAATTCCTGAACTGTGACCTTCATTGGCCCAGAAGAAATGGAAGTGGTGGTGCAGTTCTATGCAATGACTTCTTTGCTTGGAAAGTCTTTTGATTCAAACTAATTTGTATATGTTTGCCTACTGGATTTATTGCAATGGCCATTCTTTAGAAAAATTTTCAGGACTTTGGGACATTGCTCACAGGATACAGGTAAGAGAATTAGGTTTTCTCTGTTGGGGAGAATGGTTCTAGTGATCTGTGGCAGCTGGAACTATCGGTGTGCAGGAAGCACACTTCAACTGAGATTTTAATGTTTACAATGGCATTGGCAGTTTGGGAGAGACGTCCTTTTAAGATGTACCGTCAAAAATCAAATATTTGTGTATGTACAAAGCATTTGATTAAAAACTATCTATTTTTCTTGAGCAGACATATAGGCTCTTGTTTCAGAGCATCCCCGGTTATCTGTTTATCTTCACAAACATCCGGAAGGTATTACCACAGAAAACTGATATGCAGAGATTACATGACTTTCCCAAAATCATATAGAAGTCTGTGTCAGAACAAAGAAATGAATCCAGATCTCCCGAATCTTTGGCTACCATCTTAGACACTTTTTTTCCTGCAAAACAAATCTTATGTTGGAATTTAAATTTCTGGGTGCACTTCAAGTCTCACAAGTGAGACTTCAAGTCTTACTGGGAATCCAGCATACATTTACTAGGGCCACTGTAAAATTTCTCCAAAGCTCTTCTGACTCAGAAAGTGGAAAAATAAAGTATGTCTTTTATGTAACTATGTCAAGAGGCAACATAGACAGCAGCCAAGCCTTTCAAGGAAAGTGGTTTTTCCTTGTGTGTTCTGGTTTATAAAGCCTGTCTTCTTTATTTTAGGAATATAATTGTTGCACCTTCCGAAACAACATACAAGAAGCCAACTGCAACTGTTAGTGTCTTATGTGCCTGTGAATGATCTTGGCCAATGCAAGGAAAAAGGAGCTGGTATCAAATTAGTGAAAAGGATAGACAGAAAAACAAAGCAATCAGTGCAAATAACTCAGTTTTGGCAAGAAATCGTCTGTTGGATATACATTAATGAATTATTTTTTCTGTATACTCCCTATAAGCAAAGGGGACAAGTAGACCCTTCCAGATGCTGATTCAGTCCTCCTGAGACAGGTTTCTAAAACAAGTGTGATTAGTCATTTTCTAGCTGCTCCTGTCTCCCTCCACTGACTGTCGAGGACCTTACAGTAGGTACATGACTGATGACTAAAGTTACATAAGAGGAAACCCAAACATTACATCTTTTATGTATGTGCCAGTTACAAAGCTTTTCCTAAGACATGTAGGCAGAGCAGCTAAGGCATCTCCTTATCCTGAGACAAGGGGTTAAAAGGAGACAGAAAGATTAAGTAACTTTTCCAACCTAAGGATTGCTTAAAGCCAAGTGTTTCTGTTAACCATTGTGTTAAACCATTGTGCATGAAGAACTAAGAGATGTTCCTGATAAAGATTGGAAAGTTCCTCTTAAAGAACTAAATGAAACCAACTCTGTGGGATGGCTGGGAGCCAGAAGACACTGAGCATGCTCATAAGAAGGATTCACCGAAAGGTGACGAAGAAGAATCACTTGCCTTCATCTGTGCGACCCTCCACGACCACCAGCAGAAGGCACGGCGCAGGTGCAGAAGGGAGGAGCTTGTGCAGGTGACTTCAGGGAACTAATTTTAATATGAAACGGGGATAGCTCATGCTTATGTATAGGCACATTGGGAAATCTCATGCATATGTAACACTAAACCGTATATAGCTAAGGCAAACTGCTGCGTTAGGTGCGCACGACTTTGGTGGGACTACCCCCTGTGCTGCCCAGCTCTGAATAAACATACCTACTTTACAATCTTATAGATTGTGGAGTCTGTTTTCCACGCGTCATTCCCTTTGTTCTGATTTGCTCCAATCACATGTTCATCTCTATATATTGCTTGAGATTTGCAAAAAAAAAAAAAAAAAAGAGTTTCCAAACAGTTTAAAGTATGCAGGAGATAAACATTTTCCTATAGATAAAGATCACATCTTGAATCTATGTACAGCTAAAATTCCTGACAAAAATGAAATCTTTTGAATCATTCGTTTTTCTTCTTCAGACACCTCCAAGAACACCATCAATCAAATAATGAAGAAAACTGATAATCACAAAGTCAGACATGAATCTTCCTTGAAAAGACACTGTGTTGTAGAATCTTTTCCTTCTCCAGAAATTCCTACCTGTCAATATAAAGAAAGAACAACAAAACCCCTAACAGATCAAGTATTGCATCCTCTGACTAAGGTAGTGTCCAGCTGCTTCTGCTGCATAAGGTAAAAGAGTCATTTTAAACCACATGGTCTGAAAATGAAAGTAAGCAGTGGCATCTCATTTCCTTTCTCTTTCCAATAATTTGTTTTATCCTGAGGTCACCTTTCACCCAACGACATCTTTTATAAATTGTCCATTTAGGAGGATTTTCATTTCAGAATGTTTTTTTTTTTTTCATCCAAGTGATTGGAGAAGGACTATTTTATCATTACACTGTCTAACATCTAACACAAGAGCATCTGGATATTTCTGAGTGCTACTCTCACATAATTTAGTAAAATAACAATAAGAAACTAAAAGATCTGCTTCACCTCTGAGTTAGAGTTCCTGCCTAATATAGAAATCTTTCCAATCAAATGATGAACATTACATTGGCACACATCTGATGGAAGAAAACCAAGCTATGATTGTGAGTATACACAGTTCATGCACCAACATGCATGTGCACATGCAGCAAAAGATTAAGCAGAGTCTACAGGTATAAAGCAAATAACAAACCTAACTAATAACAATACCTGCAACAGAAGAGCCTAACTTTTGCAACACCAAAACCTAACTTGTACCATGTGGCACAACTGGTCTAGCTCCTGCTTTGAAAATTTGCATGTTTTTTTAGGGATCCAAAGTTAAAGTAATCTTTGAAGAAACCCCTGCAGAAATGCCCTGAGGAAGAATGGGATTCTTCTATTTAAATTCCTGAGAGAACTGAAAAAAACATTGATTTTTCACAAAAAGTGTGTAACTATAATAATCTTATTCTTTGCAACTAGTTGTTTATTTTGCAGTAACCTTTTTCTGTGCTCTTTCTACTTTATTTACTTTTTTTACTATTGTTTATAGTTTTTTAACTTCCTTTCTTAACTGCTCTATCACTGCAGATTCTTGTGTATGAGCAGTGTTGGAAGCCATGAAGCTATCCATGCTGCCTCTGATGAACTCACCTGTCAGAGTGTTGACCCCCAAGCATTTTCCAGCCTCAGGATTCCCTTCTGCCAGTACAAGAGCTGAACTCATGTCAGTGGGCAAAGACCAAAACAGGAATCTTGCTCAAAATAGTAGATGATGACATAGATTGTCTGGGATTTTATTTTTAACTAGGTCAACCTTGTGCCAGTGAAAGTGATGGCTTAGATGTCCAATTAAAGTCATAAAGTGATTAGGGCTTGCTGGTGATGATCATCTTCCCCTGGGCTGTGCCAGGGTAACCCAGTCTGGAGCTACTTCAGACTTTGACCTTCCATTCACTCTCTAATGCCTCTCTGTAGTTTACTTTGAACATGTCTGCTATAGCCTTTGCAACATACCTCAGCCCCAGCTCATATCTTCTGACTGCTGTTCCTGTCCTAGCTGTCTCCCAAGCCCCATCCACCTCCTGCTAATTCAGTGTAACACTCATACAACTATATGAAGGCACTTACTCCATTGTGGGGTCATTTGGAGTAAGTAACACCCAGTTATTTGGTCGGCAGCAGGATGGATCTCTCAGAGATAAAAATGAAATATTATAATGCTGAAAGGGCCTGGTAAATTATCAAGCCTGGAGAAGAAAAAACAGATGTGTACAATGCATACTTTTATTCATTAGGAAAGCAATAGGCTGATGTAGTCCTTTTTTTTTTTCAGTGAAAATTAAATATCTGACGTTTCTTTAGACAACAGACATTCAAATGCAGTGACTAAAACAGAAAATATTTTTTATTTGTAGGAACAAAAAATTGCACCTGAGAATTGGCCAAGGAGAACTCTGAGTGATTAATTATGTTGATCTTTAAGAAAATTTAGGACACTAGGAAATTGTAGAGGATTGATAAGAGAGAACCACTGATAATAGTTAAGAAGTCAATTGGACGGATTCTGGGTAAGTACGAGAAGAATAGCTTGACACTGATGTTAGGGAAAATCACAGAGAGGCTGCTATGAGACACTATCTAAAATAAATGAAGAAATTATGATATTGAAATGAAAGATATGCTATCATAAAAGGCTTGGGTTTGTTTTCTGATCATTTCCTTTCTTTTAAAGACTACAGATTTGTTGGTTGAAGATACTTGGAAAGACATAATATTTTAACGCTCTCTAAAGCATTTGGTAAAGCCCTGTGCAACTACATTTTCAGCTGAAAAATGAGTAAATAATGGTAGCAAAAATGAATATCAGTGCACTTCATGTTAAATATATCTAAGGTTAACAGATCGCAACACTTAATTGTAAAAAGGGGGATCATCACACAGTGTTGTTTCTACCACCATTCTGGGGGCTCCTTTTCCTGGCTGAATGTTACTCAGTATCTTTATTGGTGAACTCAAAGAATATATGGTAAGTATTTAGCAGTAAAAGTTTATATATGTACATATATAATATTATATATATAAAAAGTTGTTAGAACTGCAAATGATGTCAGAGGAAGATCATAGTAACCCAGAGAAAAATTAACACATCATATGGTGAAGTGGGCTCACTTAAGACACGTACATTTTAAAACCCATGAACAGAGAATGGAGATCATGACTTTAAAATGAGCAAACAAGTACTGCAAAGTAGTAGCTCTGAAAAACATGATGATTGATTGTAGCAAATGAGCATTAGTGAGTTCTGGTGAGATGTTGTGACCGTCATGGTAGACAATTTTCGGTTAAAAAGGAGAAGACTACTCTGTAGAAAAAGAAAAGGAATATTACCTCTCTATCTCACACCAAGGAGAGTTTTCTTGCAGTCTTCTATCCAATTTGATGTTTACACTGCCAAAAGAATACAGAAAAACTAGAAAGTGTTTAGAAATTACTAAGAGAATGACCTGAGATTACTAGTACAGCCTCACAGTGTGAGACTGGTTTGGAAATATCACAGTCTGAAAGTAATTTCAGATCTGAGATAGCTTTCTAATCTAACAGAATAAGACAGAAATAAGATTCCGTGACTAGAAGCTGCAGTTAGACATAGTGCAGGCTGGGAGTAAGGTATGCCTTTTCAACAGGGAGGTAATCACCCATTGGGTTAAGGTGCTTTCTCTCTCAGCTAGAACTTGAAATCCAACCCAGACCTGGACACATGGGATCCAGTCAGCCAGCTCTGAAGCTTGAAGCAGAAATTTCTGGGTGAGGTGCTATAGCGTGCATTATGTAAGAGTCAGACTAGATTGTAACTGTCCCATGTGGTTTTAGAAACCTAAGAAAAACTCACTTTACTTGTGGAAAACAGGACCAGACTTCTCGTGTCTCTAGTAGATTGATGGCCATCCACTGAAGTGCAATCTACAGACTAAGAGATGTGAAATAGTTAGATGAGAAGGGTGCCCCACTGGATTGTTTATACTCACTGTATCTGTGGCAGACCTGAATGAGGTTTTAATGTACATTAAAATTATTCCATAGGCAGTTATATACTGTGAAGCCAAAACATTTCCTTTCCTCCCCCTTCCACCTCACAAGCCCTAAGGCTTTCATTTACAGTAGAAAAATGGAGCCAGTAAACCTATACTGTTCTATAAACAGGGCAGCACAATGTCTGTTAAAATTCTGGGCAATTTCTTGTAATCATATATACTTAAGTAAAATTTACATGATTATTATGAGCTGCTCTTGGGCAATGGCTCTTTGTCAGCCTATAGTGATTAGCACATTGGTGCTGCCAGGACAAAATTCTGTCAGCACCACAAGAAGCAATTTCATCAGGTTTCTTTTTACACAGACTTGCGGCTCATACTGGCCCTGCAGCCTGCTAGATTTTTTCTTTTCCCTAGCCATGCCGTCTGACTCTTCAAATGGAAATTAAAACAATTTCAAGAATGAAGAGTTCCAGCTTGTTTCTAAAAATAGCCCTGATCTTCAGCAGGGGATGTGATTCCTTAGCCATGTGCAACAAAGATGACCTCTTTGTCAGGTCTAGCCTGCAGCAGGAGGTGTCTGCTCCTGGTCTACTTTTACATTGGTTCAAAAATAAACATCACGCTCCTCTGGCTGGCCTCCCTCACCAAACGCAGGCAAGGAACATTCTGTACAAGGAAGCACTCACAATCATTTGAGGGGCCAACTCTAATGAAGTTAATTGATGCATCAACTATGTGTGTTGAGCATTAATGCTTTCCTAATATGTTCATGGGTTGCACAGCTATATATTATATTAGTGTGCAGTAAACATAGTGCTGTATATTTGGGATATCCTACGGACGTGAGTTGAAAGAGGATATATTTATTTTTGCAAAATGTAGTCTTTATGCTCAGATCTTAAACTTATGTAACATGCCAGGGACACCAGAATATATCACATATTTTTCTAAAAACAGTTGAATAAACCAGAAATGTGTGTGATATTTTACAGAAAAAAAAATATCCCAATAAAAAAGGTCACTTGTGTCCTATACAAATTAAATCTTCTAGAAAAAAAAAAAATAGGGAAGGGAAAATTCAAACAGGAAAGTTGAAAATTACCCTCTGTTTTAACTATCATTAGTACCCAGGAATTAAAAAATTACACTACAGTGCAGGGTCATTGGAAGAGTGAAACTTTAGATAAAAAATAGGGTGGCAGTACCCTATTCCTGAAACGTAGAAGACTTAGATGACATAAAACAAAAAAGTGTACCAAAACATATTTTCTTTGTGAGAGTGATATACGGTGCTGTTAGAATAAGAATCTAGACCAATATCTTTGACCTTGAGGCAGCACATACCCTAAGGAACCAGGTGAAGTGCAAAAACTGCACACCCTTCACCTTGTCCCAGCTGTATTGTCAAGTTGCGATTAACTAATTTAGAGACATGCAATAACACTGCTGATAATGTCTGGGCTGGAGAGCCATCATTTGGTTTCAGCAGAGAAACATCAGAGAGACAGTACAGTGACTCTCTGTAATGGCCTTCTTTTGGCACCGGTTATCAACAGTTTAACTATGTACAACATAAAGGCCTCCATAGCACTGGGCAGAGACAAAGTTGCTTGGGATACAGAGCAGGATCTAAAGTCAGAGTAGTATTTCACACATTACAGCTGTTAGCATGCTGAAAGCAAGTGGTAACACTAAAAATGTTTTATTCTTGTTGTTAGGCTATGTGATAAAAGCTCTTCTCCACACACATGAAGGTGCACAAAGAGGCAAAGGCACATGGGGAAACCCAACTAATACCTGGGCATGGCTACTCCCAGGCCCATACCAGGAACCATCAGCCCATCCATGGTTCATCTCCACACATGTGAAGGAGCAGCGAGGCACAATGGCAGGTGGGACACCCCAAAAATCTAATCAGAGAAAGGAACCCTCACCCTGGTCCTGCCCAGGGCTGTCACAGGAAAGCATCAGCCCCATGGTCCAGCACTGATTCTCATTATATGTGTAAATGGAAACATCTCTCTGGGTCACCTCACAGGCTGAGGTGTGTCACTGTCTGGAGGTAGGGTACATATTAGAGATGCAGAGGAAGAGAATCTTGGGATTGTACAAATTTACCATAGAATGGTAAAATGGAGGAAACAAAGGGGTAGAAAGGGAGAGGTCAAGGTGGTTTAGGGAGGAAGAAGTATGGACAATATAGGAGAAAGGAGATAAAAGGGTCCCATCGTGTAACAATTGCTTGTCAGTACACTTGTCCGGCCATTCCCTGTACCTAATCAGTACAGTTTGTCCCATTGCCTTAATAAACTCCACTTATGGGTGATGCACTGTATTTTGTGTGCATGATTGTGTATGGAAGTCCACATGCCAGCAACTGGAAAAGGGACAACAGGTCAGAAGACCTGTGTATCTGTGGTGCTGGCAACTGAAGCCAGTAAGGGTGCGCATGCCAGTGTGTGACCACTAACGAATGTTACAAGCTGGATTAGCCAGAGAGTGGGTGAAGTGGCCTGGGAGCCAGGGGTGTGTGTGCATGTTTCTCTGAGGGTATTAGTAGGAGGCACCTTGAGCAGCTGTCTGTCAGAGACTCCCCTTTGTGTGTATGCATGTCTCTGTGCAGAAGGCAACCAGGGAGAGGGAACATACAGGATCAGCTGCTGGGTGGACTCTGGGTGCAGCAAGTCTAGAGAGAAGGTCTGTAAAGATAGGGTGGGCATGTATGTATGCAGTCATAAATTGAATAGGCAAGAATAATGCTGATCTTTTCTCAGAATACAGGAACAAGAAGACATCAATTGGTTATGAAATAAAACATTTTGTTGCTGTATACAACACACTTCCTTGGGGAGCTCAGAATCACAGTGTATTTTTGAGGATAAGCAGTTTCTGAAAAGCCAAAAATAAAAAAAAAGAAAAGGTATTAAGACTACAGAGTCTCAGTCGTCAAGGTGTAAAACCAAACCTTTAACTGCCTAAAGCCAGGAATAATATTTTTTCTCTCAGTGTGGTACCATAATTCTCCATTATGAGATGTCTTGACTTGCTCTCAGAATTACCTGGTACTACTAATAGTGAAAAGCAAAATCTACTCTTCCTATGGGTAGCAGGGCATCTATCTTCTTTAACAGTGTTAAAATCTAATATAAATCATTCCAGTGCTTCATTTTCTGGAGCACTGAATAAGTAAAGAACTTGACTGTGAACTTTAGTGAAAGACTGTACAAGAAGGGATGTGGAGAACTGTACCCAGAAGAGTGTGACTAAAGATGCATTATTCAGTAATCTGCTGGGTCTTGGTAAGTACAATTTTCTAATAAAAACAGATACTGGATGATGAACATTACTAGGCAATCTGAACAGTGTCAAGTGGCCCCTAAAATGAAAAAGCTGCAACCAGGTCACATATACCTCTTGAGGCAAGCATTGGGCGTACCATATGAAAAACATTTACAATAAAGATTGGCATCATCATTCAGACATTTGTACAGGGGGACTAGGATAGTGAATCCCTATTCTGTCACAGTCTTCTAGTGTGACTTAGGTCTGTTGTTTAATTTCTCCACACTGGTTTTACCATTTGTAAAGGGATCAGTTAAAGTCCTTCCTTAACTCACAGGACTTTTTCTGAGCCTAAAAAATGGCATGGTGAGGTGTTAAAAGCTATGTCACTAAGAATGACACATGTAGGTAGGTAAAATGACAGTCTATGTAGAAAGTAAATTCTTTACTAGTGAACTTTGCAGAGTGAGGTGTTTGGACAGATTGAACAGATAAAAAACTAGCTTATTCATTGCTGATTGTTATTTAGTAGGTTTTCTTACCACTTGTTCCAATTAGGGGTTCTATTTATCTCCTTCCTCCTCCTTCCCATTTGTTCTGGCATTGAAGCCATCATTAGACAGGCATTTTAGCCAGAGAATCCCAGATCCGAACTTTTTCAAAATCTGTAAGATGGGGGACGAAAACAGAGTTTTGGCTCCCAAAATGTAAGTTCATCTGGGGATTCAAATTCCACCTAGTTTGGGGTTGTGTTATTGTGAGATTCCAGTCCAAGCCCATCTCTTCAGTCATAAGGTGGAATTCATGACATTAAAATTCTTTCCACAGCACGAAAGGGATGTCATCATAAACACTACATTATGACTTCCCTACAGGTTGCTGGAGAAGAAGAGACTAGCTCAGGAACAGCAGAGACCTTTAAAAAACAGCATGACCTTTCAGTAACAGAAAACATGGGAAAATCTAAGTCTTAGAAAAACTCATTTGATTCTGGCTTGGCCCTCTGTGCAAATCCCTGCAGAAAGAGAAGTTTAGGGCAAGGATTTCTATGCTGCTTCCTTAACTGCAGGCACAGTTTTGCATATAAATATTCTAAGCCTGAGATCTTGATATATCCTAAACCAGGCACTGATGCTTCTAAAGTGTAGGGATTAATTATGAGAGTGTCATTGTGAGAAAGGCAACCACAGTGACATCTAAGCTCTGACTTTGGACATGGAAAAAATAACAAAGCCGAAAAAAAACCAAAGAAAAGAAACAGTCTGTGTTGGAGTCTTTCTAAAAATCATACGCAAGAATCCAGATGGAGAGAGTTCAGGATGCTGTTCATGCCTAACATGATCAGCAGATAGCTGAGTGGCTTGGAGACATGAGAAGTAAGCTAGAGAAAGTGCCAGACTGCTAGCTGGGATTTCAATGAGTGTTTGTGGCAAGCCATGCCTCAGATCTTTTTTTTTGCTGCGGCCTGAGTGCTGTCTTAGAGACCATGAATGGAAACTTAAGGACCATTCATTTTGGGGCTGGTGTGATTTCATGATAGTGATCCCATTTTCTAACCTGTAAGCCATTTCCCTCTCAAGACTTGTGAGCGCCATTAGATAAAAAACATGACTTCAGGACAAGCCAGTCTCATTTCACCAAAAGGTACATAACATGAAGACCACAGTACTAATAAAGGAAAGGGCTATACAGGTATTCTCCTCTCTCTAAGCTTTAAGCTTTCCCTGCAGTTGTTTTTCAGTTCTCCTCAGCCTCTCGTTTTTGGGCTGTGGAAATTCTATTTCTGTGTATCAGTCTTTGCATTTCCCTCCCTCTCCCCCTTCCCTGCTCCTACTGACAATATCAGCAGCCTCCCATCTTCTCCAAGTGGAAATTTTGTGTTTGAATGGTCAATTTCAATATGTGAGATTCAGCCCAGGCTTGTCCAAGTGGTTTAAAGTCCTTCCTTTTCCCTTTCACCACTGCTGTTATGTAAGGAGGCAGCGTTTGCTGCTTCCCTGAAAGATAAACCCTGTAAAATTCCTGCAGTGAACATGTGTGGTCAGGCTTTTGTGGACAGAAGTGGTGGTTTCCTATTCTCAGAGTTGTTGGAGTGCAGAGTAAAAAGGATGAAAACCCAAAATGATAAGCAGTGTTTATGCTAGGCAAACCGGCTCAATTCTTTTGTTGGAGTCAGGTGCATTGACTCAGCAACAGACCTTTTTTCTTGTTCAAAGAGATTAGCTGCAACTATCCTTTGAGAGATGACAGTGATATCTCTCTCTCTTCATCTGTTCTCTGGACTATCCAATAGTGCTCCCTTGGACTACAAAGACCTAATTTATGCATCACAGTCTGCTTTGCTACACGGTCTGTCCCAGTTTCTCAGCACTAGAATAAGGTCTGAAAAGAGTTATTTGCTGCTCTGATTTGCAGCAGAACCTGAACTAACCCAACAAGAGAGGACCCAATTGGCCTGAAGCTTATGCTTTTTAATCTGTTCAAAAACATATATCAAATAGGAAACACCAGGAAAGAGAAGGTTTCCAGATGTTAGAATGGTGTTCTGGAGCCCTAGGGAAAAAGGGTCATTAAGGCCTGAGTATGTAATGCAGATGTCAGGTTGTTTTATATGCTTGATCAAAGTCAAAGAGAATCTTTACATTGGCTTTGATGGGTTTTGGATGAGACCTATGGAGATGGAGATGTCCTAAGTGACATTTAGTCTGAGTAGGACCGATATAAAGTCATTAGAAAGTGGCTATCACATAAAAGGATTTTCAAACAGAATATTCACATAATATTTCTGTATCTATACAGATTCTGCAGGTTCATATGTCACCTACTCCAGAAGAGTGCCCAGCACTCTGCCACTTACTGCTCCAGCACAAGCTGCAAACTGGATAGGGAGAAAAGCCCTTTTCCGGTTGGATTTCCCCTTTAGTACAGCTTTATGTGCTTGTATAATATGAAACAGCTTTTTCTATTTCTGTTCAAGCTCTGGAGGTTTGAATTTTCCCCAGAATTTTTGATTAACAGCTGAGCCTAAATCAGAGCTGCCTGGGGTCTCCTTTGCCTTACTGACACATCATAATACACTTTCATCTGCTATTCCAAGCCAGTTCCTTGTTTTGTCAAGCAGCTCACTGCCTCTGAGAGAGACCATGATGATTCCTCTCCCTTTCTGAGACTTTACTGAGCTGTTTCAAAGCAGGACTTCCACTACATCAGGGAAAACCTCTTCGTTGGACTGAGTCAGAACTGGACTGCAAAGGACTGGATTATGAACTGCAGGCCAGAGGGTGGATTTTGCTAAAGGTGGTCAGCTTCTGTATGCTCAGGCCTGCTTCAGGCTTTCAGGTGGTTCAGGGGCCAAATCAGTACAGCCACACTCTCACAGCATGTCATTCAAAGTAAAACATTTTGACAACATCAGCTAGGGTCTGTGTGTTACTGCTTGCCATCAATCACACAGAGAAAAAACCTCTGTGTGGCTCAGCTGGTGAATAGATTGAATTCCTGGAGGTGGAGGAAGTGAGACTAAAGCTGACAAAACTAGTTTACAGTCTGGACTGCCATTTAACCATCCATAAACTAACCAAATCACAACAGGCTTTTTTCTTCTATTTCTGGGGACTCAGTGTGGCTTGATAGCACTGGTAACATAAACAGCAAAAAAATTAGATGGTAAATGGCAAAATGGTAAGATTACACATGCACTGTGTACATAAGCTGCATGAGTAGAAATGGAGTCACGTCACAGGCAAAGCCCATCTGGAGTTGAAGCCAGCAAAGAAGAAAAAGACAGCTGATCCTATCTGTACATTGGTGGAATAAAGGCCAAAAAAAATGTGGGTCTATTTCTCAGTGGGTCAAGGGACTTATCGATAAGCTGTAGGGAAAAAGATGAGGTATTCAATGCATGTTGTGGCTTAGGTTTCACATTTAAGGCTTGTTCTTAGGCCTCCCAAATACAATACAAAAGCATCCTAATACAGTCTGTTGGCATGAAGCAGTACCCACAGCAGAGGAAAAAGAGTTAGGGATGACTTAACCCACTTGAACATGCACAAGTCCATCAGACCAGATAGGGCACAACCAAGGGTACTAAAGGAGCTGGCTGATATTATTGCAAGGCTGATCTCTGTTACCTTTGAAAAATTATGGCAATTAGGGAAGATCCCTAAAGCCTGGGAAAAAGAAAAAAAAAAAAAAGCAGATGTTGTACCCATCTCCAAGGGTAAGAAGGATCCAGGGAACAAGCTGGTCAGCATAACCTCAGTCCTTGGGAAGGTTATGGAACTATTCCTCTTAGAAACCACTTCTAAACACACAAAAGCTAAGAAAGTGATTAGAGGGAACGAGCATGGATTTATCTAGGGAAAATCACATCTGATCAACTTCATTACTTTCTATGATGATGTAACTGAAACTGTGGGCAAGAGGAGGGTGGTGGATGTTAAATACCTTCATTTCTGTAAGGTGTCCCTATGACCACTTTGGTGAGATATGTGTTGAATCAGTGGGGTGAAAAATTGGCTGGGCTGTCAGGCTCAAGGAGTTGTGATCAATGCCGCAAAGTCCAGCTAGTGGCCAAATTGGGAGGAGCAACCTCTAACCTGCAGGGCAGGGATGCTGTTCAAAGGGACTGAAACAGCACAGATAGGCTGAAGAATTAGGCTGACAAAAAACTCATGAGGTTCAGCAAGAACAAGCACAAAATATTGCGTCTGGAACACAACAGCCACATGCAATGATACAGACTGATGGCTGACTATTATGAAACAGTTCTGCAAAAAGCAACTACGGGTCATAGTGGACAGCATTCATTTCTAAGTGTGTTGAATGCTGTAACTGGACATTTACACTCTGTTGATTTTTAGGAGATTCTCACTCTTTTCAGTAACAGTGTTGTTTAAACAGACTAAGCAAAGACTCTATTCCTCTGTAAAAAAAATAAAAATAAATAAAATAAAAAAATTGCACACTTCATACTTCCTTCACTGTTGTTAAGGGTAAATTTATGATTCTTCCTCAACACCCAGCCCCTCTTTCAAAAAGCAAACAAACAAACAATCAATCAAACAAACAGAAAAGTACCAGAATACCTCTCCATGGCAATTACTGACAATTATCTACTGGATTTTAGAAATTGTAACAAAAGACAGCCTCCAAAAGTGAAAAACTAGAACAAAACCTAGAAACAGAGATTCAATGAAATGGGGAGTGCCTTTAGAAACTGTTTTATAACCTTATAATCATGTTCACCACTGAAAACTTCAGCTGAAATTTGAAGTTGAAAATACTTTTATACAAAGCAGGCAGATGTTTCAGCGGGCAGTTTTTGGACCACCATTCCATAATATAATCCATAGTCTGTCATATTTGCACTTTCTTTAGCTGATTGTATTCATTTTTAACGTGATTAAAAATTCATGGACCACAGCAGAAATCCTTAGAATCAAACTACTTAATCAATTGTTCCCCATAAGTAGGAGTATATCTTGACTAATTCTAAATTCTTCGGATTTCTTCTAATTCTTAGAAGATCAGAGGCTAAAGCCAGTTCCCTAGAAGTAATGGAGTTCCAGCATTGCTTTCAGTTTTTTTTCTACCTCACTACCTTGCACGCTCAGCATTTTTTCTCTGCTTCCAACAGGGGGGTTGACCATGAAACTGCCTCAACCATTTCAGCTCTTCCTGAAATTTGTGGACCACTGTCAACCCTTCATTTGTTTCCCTATTTTCTGCAGGATAAAGGCAAGGCTCCATGCACTTTCTCTGGTCCTTTGAACTAGCACTTGCCAACAGTTTGGAAACCATCAGTCAAAGAGATCTAAATCCCTCTCTGGACATGAGATGATTCTTTAGATTCCCACTGATAATAATACA
Source organism: Anseranas semipalmata (assembly GCA_013399115.1). Classification (NCBI taxonomy): domain Eukaryota; kingdom Metazoa; phylum Chordata; class Aves; order Anseriformes; family Anseranatidae; genus Anseranas; species Anseranas semipalmata. The sequence goes on along the minus strand of VXAA01003785.1, from coordinate 5,334 downwards.
AATATCATAGATGAGTTATGGAGGTATTGGTGAAATACAGCTGACTAAGAAATGTAAGTAAGCTTTTACTATTGCTCTCTACCCTTGATGGTTTCAAATTTAACATATCAGACCCTGAACCATTCCCTGAATGACATGCTAGAACAGTCCCTTTTTCAATGTTCCTCTTTGTGGAACAAGATGGATGGTAGTTGCTCTAAGGAAAGCTAAGACCTTCCCACAAAGTCATTAACAGAGAACCTCTCAGACTTGCCACCTAGGTGGAGTCATGTGGAGACAGCAGTGGATGAAACTAGCAATAGAAGAGCATTATAGCACGTTGCCTTCTGATTATCCTCAGTGAAGACACCAGTTCAAAAGAGCATTTACACCAGAATAATTTAACAAAACCATTAAGCTGCACTAAATGTCATCCAAATTCATTCCTACCCCCATGTATGTCTCAGTTAAAGTTGGGGGAACATAAAGAAGAGCGATAGCCTCCTTCTTCCCATTCTAATATCTCAAGTTCGTCCTTAAGTATAGCTCAGCCAACCCCAAAGCTGTTATCCCCATTGCATATTCTTCCAGAATGTCAGGTTTATGAAACCACATTTTCTGATGTTTTTCTCTAAGTATACACAAGATGGTAAGCAATCCTGCAGCATGCGTAGGATGCCTGCTAATGACTCTTGGAAGCTTAAGATGTTTCATTAATAAATTTGTATTTTATAATTATACCACTGCTTTTAGACAAAAAGGACAATGAGGTAATTGACTTCCACCATCAGCTAGCTGAAATTAACTGGAATGTAAACAACAGAGACATAGAACAAAACTATGGAAAGGAAAAGAAGAGTAGAGCATTACTGTAGTGTTAAATTTTGTCTGGTTATGTAAACAAAAATAGGGATTTTTAAGAAAAAACTTGACTTCTCACTTCCTATTTAATACTTCCATTACATAATGTAAATATGTCAAAACATCTCCAGATTCCTTCATGCTGGAGATCAGATTATACTCAAACAAAGTTAGTGTGTGTCCTTCTCTGGCAGCTACCAATTAAATGTTACTGTTTTAAATACCATTTTTAGAATTGGCTTTTATACTTTGCCAGATGAGGTCACAACTGCTTCCTGTTAATTGCTCGATGTTTTACTAAAATGCAGAATTGACAGCACACATGTTTTCTGTTGTTTGCTTGATTGTTTGATTTGAAAAGAAGTAAGTGTGTGGGGAAGAGGGAGATCTAGGGGGACATGATCATGAGATAACTGAGAAGTTTGCATCCTTTAAGCAATCCCTCCAACAGAAGATATTATCAGTCACTCCATCCTCCCAAACAGACAACAATTTCATGTCAGATGTGGTTTTTTCAGGACATCAGGGTGCTTTATCACCAATGACAGCTCTTACCCCACAGTACAGGCTTCACACAAGTTCTTCACCAGGTATTGAACTCCTCTATAATTCCCAGCTTTATGTCCAGAGGGAAAGTACTACAGAAAAGTTGTAGTCCTCTGGTGCTAGTATGCCCTCAGGGTGTGACCCTGGGATACTGCCAGTGGTCTCATGTCTCCCCCTCAGCAAGGCTGCACCACCCTGTTACTCTCAGAGTGGACAGCAGGAGAGACCCCAACATCTTCCCACTGATACTTTCCAGGATCTTTTCACATGAGGACTTTCTGTTTATTCTCTGGAGTCCCCATGTAAACCAACACTAACTCATGATATCTTGTAATACCGGCAGCTCATAACTCTAACAGGCCTTGGAATGAACATTAGGAGAGCATTTGCCAGCTGAAACAGCTGATATCCCATGTCAAACCCATGCTCTAAATCTGACAGACCAGTTAAGTGCGTTATTGGCATCTGCTACACCTGCAAAGGTTGTCACAGTGCTTTAAATAATCCAAACCATCAAGATTAGTCCTAGTCAACAACATAAAGAAGAAATAGCATTTGTAAAAGACAAAAGAAAAAATAATCCTTTTGAGAAATTTACACTATTTTCACTGGAAAATGGACTGGTTCTTTCCCCAGTACTTTACCATCTGAAAAGGACAGTTAATCAAAATACATGTCCTGGTAGAATGCACAAATTAAAGCTTCTCTGATAACAACGCCTATAAGAGCAACACTATATGAAAAAAATAATCTGAAATAACCTCTCAGTGAAAACTCTTTAAGCCAGCAGGTGAATAGAAATAACACAAAGCAATTTGGGGACCACCTGATCCAAATCAGTTCAACCAGATTAGATTTTGTGGGATGTTGTTGTGGAGTCAGAAGGTTTCTTATCTGGTCTCTTTGCAGCTATAGCATTTAATCTTCCAAAATCTTTCTGGTATCATTGCTCAGCATCAGCATCTGCCTTTGGGCAGGAAAGCTTAGACCATGATCTCCTTCATTCCTTCTATAAGTGGTGGTCTTTGCAAGAATGAAGCTGAGCAGATTTCTTAGAAATCAGAATAATCAAGTGCTATTTATGCCATGATGGATAGCAATACGGTACTTGCCCTCAGAGCCTCCTGCACATCTCTGCAGCCGATTAATCTTGTTCCCAATATAGCTACCAGACACAAGTCCATACTTTCAAGAGGAGATTGTGAATTCAACCTTACTCTGAAAGCAGAATTAACAGAGGCCTAGTAGGACTACAACAGTCAACTGTTCAGTCCTAAAGCCTGTCCAGCAGGCGGTCAGGCATGTAAGTTAGACTTAGGAGGGATCTGACTCTAGGAAGCTGCCAGCTGACTCAGGGCAATACCTACTTCTGTGCATGCCAGGGCTTTATGCCTCCCATGCTCATCTCTTCTTCAGTTCAGACTGGCACCATGCATCAGCACAAGCCCCAGTTCATCATCACTCCAGGTTTCACTAACAAAAAGGATCTGGCAGCTTGGATACTATGGAGTTTTAAGTCAAACACACCAGCCCTATTTTCCTTCCAACTCCCCTTCAGTTTTGGACTGCACAGAGTTTGAGGCAGGAGTACATTGGCTGTTTAAGAACAACAGCTGGATGGCTGCGTAAAAATCTAGCAAGTGATAAATCATATTGAGCTTCCTTTGCCTCCAGTATGTCCCAGGCTTTTCCAAAACTCCACTAAAACATATTTACACCTCATAAATCTGGGATTTTGGGAATATCAAGGATTGTCATGTCAAGGCCTTCCTCTTACTGACTTCCTTGACAGCATCTCCTACAACAGGTTTGGACCTCTCACTGACCCTTTCCTGTGACCAGTCAGCAGAAACATTGATCTTTTCACTTTTTCATAAGGCCTTTGGATGTACTAGAAATGTTCTCTTGTTCTGAATATTCCTGCCTTGAATTTGTCTTTCCATTCACTTCAGTCGCAGTTGAATCTGGCCCCAAGTTCACCTTGGAAACATATGCAGTGACAGGGGGACTGAAGGAAACACCCCTGCCTGTCTGAACATCTGCTAGATGTGAGCAAAACAACAGAAAAAGTTCAAATTACCCCTCTTTAAAAAATGACAGATATGAGTAAGAAGTACCACTCATGAGACACCTCTGTAGAGTAAACATTTTGGAATAATATTCCAGGCAACAACTACAGAGGCTCTAACAACAGATTGACCAGCCATTTATTACGTTTTAAACAAAATGACTCAAAGGAAAATCTTCCAAACAGGCACCACTGGGCATTTGACAGTGCAAGCAATGTTTAACTATTGCCTTGCCACAAAGAATACACGTGACTTCTGTAAACCATGCCCTGGCAGCCACATTTGAATAAATGCATAGCACATCTCACCATTTTTTTCCTCCAAATTTCTACAGTGAGTAGCCATTGCAGGGTGCTGGTGTTTCCTCTCAGCATGTGATACCAGGTTCAAATTAATTATTAAAATATTTTAAACCTTCTTCTATTTTTTTTTCCTGCTTAAATAACAGAAGTGTTCTGGTTTAGCTGAAGGCCTAAAAGCTGGTTTTAATTTAAATATAAATAATACTCGGACTGACTGTGTGATTGTTCTAAAAATAGATTGTTTTCTGTTCTAAATGTTTTGCTGATCTTAAAGCTGAGGGGAGGTGAGAAGGGGACAGGATGTCCAGAATTTTTCAGACTGAGTGTGCCTCAAGCCTGTGGCATTCTGTCTCTAGAGAAGCATGTCATTTCTGAGATACCAACAGTTTATCTGGAAATGTATTTTCCATGCTTTAGTACCAGCACATCTATTCAGAATGTGGTTCAGAAATCATGAGGGGAAATCACACACTGTTAAGACTAAACATTCTTGAGTGAGCCTCAGCTATGGCAAGTTCAGCAGCAGAAAAAGAAACTGTGGTGAGTGCAGTTACTGATATTTTCCAAATAAATAAAGCAAATAAAGTCGTTCCACGAAGAAAGTCATATCTATATGATTTATAATAGTGGGATTTAGTCCATAAAGGCAAGATGAACCCAATGAAGTAGAAGTCACAGGCCACCCATGGACTTCAGCGTTGCCTGTAGTACCTTTGTTCATTCTATCGGTCTGCAACAACTGATATAGACCTCATTTGTTCTTAGGAGTGTGTGGCTTCTAGCAATGCTCAGCAACTTCTATTGGCTTAAAGGTTGCCGATGAGCTCCAATGTGGGTTAGTATCAACAGGGAAAAATATAGGATCCTATTTACAGCCTGCTGGCAGCAGACAGATAAAAAAAAAAAAAAACTTCTCCAAAATCAATGTTTGTTTTACTGAGGGCCTTCTTAGGTGTACATTGGAAACAATTCTGTCTGTCTTCCACCACAGTTAAGTCACCCTCCAGTTTGGTGTGCCAGCCAGTAGTAGTTAGCAGTCCAGAATCAACAGGTTTCTGATGTTGAGAGGTACCAGACTATATGGCCAAAAGCAGATGGAAAATATTAAATGTGACACAGCACCTGATGAATGATGATAATGAACAAAAAGTAAAGTGGGGACTGGTGGGCATCTTGGCTCCTTTTTACCCTGCTTGTGACATGATGTAATGGCTGGCACCACTGATGTGAGGGGTATTTTTAGCAGCAGGACTCCTCCCATCCAGCATGAGCCAGCCCCTCCTCTTGCTCCTCATCACTCACTCTCAGCAAAAAGGAGGTCACATCATGAGTCTGCTTGTCTAGTCACCAGCACCCTGTGCAATCATCTCATCGCAACCTACAAAACAAAATCAATGAAATCTCTCATTTCCTTTGATTGCAGAAACTTTACACCACCTGTTCAAAACTATGTCAAGCCATCCAATGCACAAAGCAATGAGGAGAAAAAAGTGCAGCCTTTGAAGACAGGCTTAAAGCAGACCCCATGTACTAACTCCAGGAGTTAGCAGGGCTGATCCATAGGGCTTTAAACTAGA
>VXAA01003779.1:228551-309100 GCA_013399115.1 Anseranas semipalmata | reverse complement strand
GGCGGCCCCGCGTTGGCGCCGGTGGGCGCCTGCGCTGCGGGCGCGTCGCTGGGGCTGCGGGGCGAGGGCTGGTCCCGGGGCACCGCAGGCGCAGGGCGGCGGTCCCGGCGTTACCTGGCGGTACGCGGGCTGGTTGCGCCCTGGGGCTGGGCTTGCGTGGTGGAGTGACTGGGCAAGGAGCCCTGCCCCGTAGGACACGGGGCTACGGCTTTACACATAGAGAGGGCAGGCTTAGATTAGACATCTGGGAAGAAATTCTTCACCGTGAGGGCGGTGAGGCGCTGGAACAGGCTGCCCGGAGAAGCTGTGGATGCCCCATCCCTGGCAGTGCTCAAGGCCCGGCTGGATGGGGCCCTGAGCAACCTGGTGTGGTGGGAGGTGTCCCTGCCCGTGGCGGGGGGGTGGAAACAGGGGGGCTTTAAGGTCCCTTCTGACCCAAACCATGCTGTGATTACGATAGTTCATTCAGGTTACTTTTTCCTTGTGCGTTCAAAATGGTTCAACTAAAGCCCCTTTTTCTTCTGATATTTATATGTGTTAATAGAGTTTTACTTTTCTCTCAAATCTGTTATATGGATTTGTACAGCATACCACATACACTTGTGTATCACCAACACTCATCTCTTTTAATTTATGTGAATCAGAAATGACGTATTTATATTGTCATTCCTTTAATGTGCACATATAAGCATAGGTTGTGATATCCTCTGGTTGGTAAGATAGTGAGCAGTGAGGGAAAAGAACCAGAGAGAGGCCTGTACCTTGAACTCCTTCCCAATGCTTAAAAATATTTCCTTTAGTTCACTTCTAGGCCATCTCTCGCTCGTACTTTAATAAAGTTGCTTAAAATCCCGCCTTGCATTTCTTGACTGTTTAAATGAGCAAGTTTTGCTCCACTTGGGTATAGCGTAATAAGCCGTAAATTCTGTAGCAAGCATGCTGCTTGACAAGCTAAATTATATGCTAGGGATTGTTTTAGATGGCAAGTAGAAAATGGTCCTCTTAGAGCTTTCTTGGGCATAGTTCCCTTTTCACGGGCTGGGACGGAGGGAGCAAAAACCGAACTGTCTGCAGTTTGCATTCTGTGTACACAGAGAGGAGTGAGGCAACGTCAGAGTACGAGGGTAACAGTTGGTGCCCTTGCGTGGCGCAGGTCTGGAGGCACCATCGGCGGGCTCTGTACGGGCTGGCAGCTGCCCTTTGGGGCAGTCGTACTCGCATTGAACGGCTACGGGGTTAGGTGGCTTTGTTTCTTCTGGTGGCTTTCCTGCTAGTTTCAATGTAGAACCAGAGCCGTGGCATGCCAGCCTTTGTGTTTGGTGTGTTTTAAGGTATTCTGTGATTCGCTTATGTGTACGCTTCTGGTAAGATTTTTGTAGAGTTGTATAGTTTTTTGTTTTTTTTTTTTAATAGTCTGTGACCGTTATTTCTGCAATTAGAAAATTCAGAGCCTGTGCCCCACTGGCTCTTCTCTGTGCTTAAAAGAAATTAAAAAGTGGAACTGAGATCGATGAAATGCTGTCTCATTCCTCAGAAACCAATATAAAACCTTGCCGCAAATGCAAACCAGCAAAGTACCTTATATAGAACAATATTTAGTTTTAACTAATTTCATTACTCAGAAAAGCAATTAAAAGGGCTTCTTATCCATTTCAAACTAAAAAGGTGCAAACTTGTCTTCAGTTGTACCTGCTTGTTGTTTATTCATTCGGCTTGAATGTAGTGGAAACTGAGGGCTTTAGGTTCAAATGAAATATCCTTCTATCTGGTTTTTGAAAAGCAATAATCTCTTGTGTATCAAAGTTACATTTAAGAGACTTACTGCCATAAAAAGACTATGGAGGGATTATGTTTTACTTTAAGACCTGGCACATAGCGTACCATGGAGAACAGTTGTCAGTGTAACTATACGTTTGTCAAAGCAAACTTAATGCTCTTCTTTTCCTCTCACGTTGTAATTCTCCCCCAAGCAAAATACCTTTTCAGGCTGTTTTATGCCCCCACAATTGCCTGTATTAGGGATTACATGCGTATAAGGAAATCTGACAAAAATATACCTAACTGATATTACTGCACTAGTGTAAATTTTCCACATAAATCTTGATTTATCATCCGTGTGGATGTGTATGTTTGTGTCAGGAGTTATTCTGGAGATGTTGCTAAGATGTCCTTACAGTGTTCTGCTATTCCGATGAGAGTTGTTTGTCTGATCCGTAAATTTCTTCAAGGAAAAAAGAGGTATCTTAGATGTGCATTTCAGTTTGGAAAATCTTAGTGAGTTGGTGTCAAAATGCAAAACATGGAAAGACCATGTAAGAAAAATAAAACAGAAAACTGCTAAAACTGTGAGGGAACTAAAATAGTGTAGAAGTTGTATTCACGCTCCCTTGGCTTCATTTCTTAATGCTGGTCTGTCGATAAAACTTTCAGTGATGTAAACAGGGATATGAGAAATACGTCGTTCCCTTGTGTAAACTGGGATTTCAGCTTCTTGTCCGTTTAGACGTGTTGTCCATGTGCTTACGCTGGTCGGAGGGAGGAGAGGTGAGAAACTCTGCTTTTGTGGGCTGGAATATTTGAACACGTAGGCGTGCTCTCCTGCTAGCTGCTAACAGTTCATACACGTGCGCTGAGTGTGTGGCGACTGAGACCATTCGGATTAGTTTTACCTTGCTGATTTGCCTTGCATCTTAGCCTTAGTCACGGGCTAAGAACAGGTTCTGTGGATTAGCTGCTGTGCTGTACCTTGTACCTGCACGGTAGCTCGTGTTTGTGTATGTGCCCTCAGGAGTGCAATTACTGTGATTATTTACTATAATATTTGATGCCATGTTAGGTGTAAAGAAAAGAAAAAGTAATCTTCTGGGCCTTACCCGAGATGTGGAGATGCCAGTGACTGAAGGGAAAAAGAAGGCTCTTGAGAAACCATGCAAAGCAAATCCTTTCCAGCTTGCAGCTAGGCAGAAGTTCTGAACCCTGCACTTGCCACCTGTGGGGCTTTAAATTGATATCGGTAGCAAAAACCTGCTGGACTTCATTCAGAAATGGCCAGTAGGTATTTAAACTGGGAGAGTCTACCTTTTAAGGGTAAGCTGCTTCGTGAGAACAGTGTTTTTGCTGGTTCGTTGGTGCAGGTCGATGGGTATAAAACTTAGAAACCTTGTTATAAAGCATAACTCTGCTTTCCGAGGATGTCCTTGAAGGGATCTTCTCCAATGCTGTGTGTTTACTTACTGACTAGACATTGTGATGGACAGACTTGAAAAACAAAGTAAATGAATAAACCCCACACCTACATTAACATTGAATTGAGCAACGTGATTTAAAGAAGGGCAAGGAAGGTGTCTTAGAAATGAACTTAGATCTTTGAAAAAATAAATCATTTTGAAGGTTATTTCTGTGAAGTTGGTAGCTAAACTCAGAACCTTCTGGTGGTATTTTACTTGTGCCTTTAATAATTCACAGGGCCACATGATGCAATTAAATAGTTTCAGTGTGAGCTTCTGATTAGGTAAGAATGCTAAAGGATTCGGAGTGCGAGCCAGGCAGTACAGCAGCTATTTAGTTCCAAATGTTCATTTTCTGGACTGTTACTGCTCCGGGGGAGATGAAGGGAGAAGAGAAAAGGCAATTAACTTATGAATTTGGTGTTGAAACTTCATATTAAGTTGGAATACATGAGTAAGAAAGTTGTGACGGCAGAAGGATTACCCTGCAGCATCCAGTCATTTTACCACCTGTACCACAATGTTTACTTAATGTTACCACCAGTAATGAAAAACATTTTGAAAATCTGGGTTTCTCTAGCCTTCCTTAAACTAAGTAGTCAGAAGGGTAGGTTTGTTTCCAAAATGGCAAAGAAAAGTGGAAAGAATGTCATCACCATATAAATCCACTGAAATGATGTCTTTGTGCAATTTCCTGGACGCTGTTACTTGCTGTCGTGGATAAGGCTGCTGGGTGCATCTCCTTTGCTTGCTCCCATCTTCTCTCGCTTTGGTATTCAAGCAGGTTTCACCTTTGGAAATCTGTGTTTCTTAAAACCTAGAATGGGAAGCAAAGAATAAAGATGGATCTCCCAATTAGCTTCCCATATTATTACTTCGAATAGCAGAGAAGCCCTGTGTGACTGTTAGTATATAAATAAATGAAAGGGTGAATTCAGCGCCTGAACCATTTTCTATTTAATATGCCTCTAACATTGAATTTGTTTTTGGCATTTTTAATATATTTTAAGAATATTGTTAAGCTTGCCTGTGTTTATTTGATTACTCAGTAGGCGGGATACAAACCGGTAACTGTTCTGAAGGCAGGAGTAATTAACTTTGTACGTACAGGAGCCTCTTGGGACAATTAAAATAGGAAGCGAAGCAAAAGCTCGTCTTCTTCTAGGGTGAAATGTAGAGTGCTTTTACTGTGTCAGCACAAGGAGGACTTTAAGTGCAGAAATGTAAGGTTTCCCGATCTGGGAAATAATATTTGAGAGCACAGGTATCTGAAAAGAGTACGGTTGAGGCAGGTACTTAGCGTGTCCTTAGTACACGGTGTGGGAATTTAGTGCGTCAAGATACGGACTGACTGACCGCAGCCATGGCAGGTACAGGGTGTTAGCACTTGCTTTCGTGTTTGCCTCGGAAGCCTGTGCAGTAGGAATGAGCCACTCCTGGGGAAATCTCCGAGTTTTCGAGTTAGAAAACACGTCTGATGGCATCGTCTTTTCGCAGGGCCTTTTATACCCTGCAGATAATGAAATAGCATCCGCTGGGTTACCTCCTGGAGCCAGGCGAGCAGCGCCGAGGCAGGGTCTGGGCAGCCAGGGAAGCGTCCAGTCGCTCCTTTAGATCAGAAAATGATTGTGTGGGTTGTGCCTCTCACCTGCTTGCTGTCTGGCAATTAAAGACTTGACCGCAAATCTATCTTTGTATTTTTGCCTTCGTTTTGCTGCTAAGCTTGTAGAGTTTTGTTAGTGTGGGTCTCATTGGGGTGAAAAAGAGCATGTTTGGTTTGTCAGCATCCTCAAGGGGTGGTGAATCCATCTGAAGCCATGGGTGCTTTCTGCCCTTTCCTGGGGGCAGGAGGCACGTTTTTCTGCAGCGCTACCAAATGTTGAGTTTGGGGAAAGAGTTTTTCTGCAGAGAGCGGGGAGGTGAAGGATGCTTTGTGGTTCTGAGCAAAATCATTAACCCGTGGGTGCGCATGGTATTTCGGTTGGGAAACTACAATAATACATCATTAACATGACACATGCTAGCTGTTGTTTACAGATATATTTTGAAAAGGAGTGATAAAAGAGATCACTGTATTTTCTCTGGTATGATACTAAGTGTTGAATCTTCCTCCTTACTATATATCATTTTTGTTAAGCTGCTCGTATGATATATATCAATTTTGTTAATGTAAACGAAAACTCTTTGCACCTTTTTGGTGTCCTTTTCTATACCCTTCCACAATGATTTCTTCCATCAGAGGCACAAGTTTCACATTTCCACCCATCTTCTAACCTTTTTATTTTATTCATGACCCTACCTTGTCTCTTGGAAGACAGTCTTTGATTTTAGGTGGTGTTTTTTTTTTTTTTTTCTTTTTCAGTTGGATGTTAAAGAATAGGTGAAAGTTTCTTGGAAAACATGAATCTTAATCCCTTTTTTGTGGGGAAGGCTTTTGGGTGCTTTCTTCTGTCTGTTAACCTCTGCTTGAAACAGATATTTAATAACAGAGGTCATTCATTCTATTTCTGCCAGGTGCAAGAAGATCTAGCATATAGGAAAATGAACCTAGATAGCTCAAGTCTAAAAGTCACTTTTAAATGAGGGCTGTTTTCCTGCCTAATGGTTCCTGGCATGCTGCTGTTTATTCTGCGTGAGTAAAGACATTAAATCGAGGTTAGGTGTTTACTAAGGAATAACAAAATTTGCTCTTGTTCAACCACAGCTATTAGTCTGAAGATGGTAATCACTTTTTTTTGTAATATCGGAAGTTTTGAATCTGTGATTTTTTTTAGGGTAGAAGACTTTGGAAAATTTTAGGTGCTGATTTTTGGACTGTGTACATGGAGAGAACAATTTGAAGAGCAGATGCTCAATTTGTGCTTTCACTCATATAAGCTTAAAACAATTAAGTCACTAACAATTCAGTAATTGAACAGATATAAAACGTTTTGCAGTTCAAGTAACGTGAAGTTTGCTTCAGGTTTTGTAGTATCTCTAAGAATTGATACAAACCAGAAGGATCCTTTAGAAGAACATTTAATCTAAGTCTTTCAAAAGCCGATTGTTTTTATTTTTGTCATCCACCATAAGCAAAAGCTTTAGTTAAAGGCATTTATTTATTAGTAAATATTGTCATATTTTAGGGCATTGACAGCACTTTCATTTTTACAGTTACAACTGTGAATTTGGAAATCAGTTAAAATTATCACGCTGTTATTGTATCAATTGTGACATCTTTCCTAATCGAACAAAACTAAAATTCCAGTTGATGGAGCTATTACTGTAACAATCGATATGATGTCTTTTGCAACTAAAGAAAAGTAAAACTGCAGTTGACAGAACAATAAAATGATATCTTTGTTTTTAGGTTACATATGATGCAAATACTGTGGGGTGTTTTTTGGGGGGTGTGGGTCTGAGAATCCGAGGTCCTGGGAACAAGTGAAAAGTGAAAGTCAGGAAGGCTATTTTTATTAGATGAAAAAGCAAAGCTAGAGTATGGTCTAAATTTGTAAATGGAAAAAGGTTGTAATAAATTTCTAATTATGTATTCCTTTTTTCTTTAATGAAGATAACAGTTTAATTTTAGAATGGCAGGTTTTCTGGTCGAGTACGGTAGCTTGTGCAACAGGTAGCAGCTATATTCTGAGTGCCGTAAGGCTAGCATTGCTTTTTAGTAGGGGAAGGGTCCTACAAGCATTCTGTAGGCTGCAGCTGTGAACTGGATGATAAAAACAACATAAGTATTTTCAGTATTTCCTTTCTGGAGGAAAGTAGCTTTATATAGAATAATAAGAATTATATATGAGAATAAGAATTATATATATAATTCAACTAAATAATTTAATTGCACTCATTTGACTTTCATGATATGTGGCTTAAGTAGAGTTAAGCATGTTATCTTTAATAGTGAGGAAAGTTTGCTTTAGATGTTCAAGGACTAGATTCATTGTACTTTTCATTTCTATGTCCTCATTTGCTAAAGCACTTGGATTTTCATACTAGGTCAGCGCAGTGCTCATTCCAATCGAATATCATCCACAAATTCATGATTTTGTGGTGGTAAGTTTAGTCTGAACTTCTGCTTGTTTGATGAATATACCTATTAACTGCAGCCTCAGCCTTTTGGTTGTGTGTTAAGTATTAGCATTTGGTGTAACATGCAGTAGGCTTGCCTGCTCACCTAGGTCTTTCTTCTCAGAGGTGGTGGCGATGATAATGATTGTTGTTTCCTCTCAACAGCTGCGTGTTCCGAGGCACCTGTGCATGAGGAGAAGTTTGTTCTATGGCCTCGGAGCTGGGCGCCAGGGAGGATGGCAGCTGCTCAGAGCTGGCAAAACCCCTTTATCTGCAGTATCTGGAGAAAGCTCTGCAACTGGATCAGTTTTTACGACAGACGTCTGCCATCTTTAACAGGAATATATCCAGGTACCAAAAGCTTTTTATTTGGAATACCAAGGAAAGACAAGCATTTTTATAATAGTGTTCCCAGGCAACACCGTAGTAGGGGGTTTAGTAGTGACTCGTTCATTATAAACCCATCTCCTGTAAAGATTTTGCACTATACTTGTTACCTCACATTGATAATTCAGCATGGTGACAGCCCAGATACAGATGAGCAAGGTTTTTAAAGCGCTTTCGTAGTTGAGTGGCGAAAACTTTCTTTATGGGCAAAAAGTAGGATGAGCAAACATTAAGTTGATTTTTCAGGGAACTGGCACATAGCCATAAATGAAATTCAGGCAGTGTTGTCGGATGCAGCATTTATATGATAGTAAGTTGTACCATTGAGAAGTGAGTCATCAAAGGTATGTTTCTGTTCCAAAACAATTTACATTTAATTTCATCAGTGTTTTGGAACCATAGACTTACAGAACTGAAAAGCGTGAGTAATAGATAACAGGTGTATTACAGGCATGTAATAAGATCCACACAAGAGTAGGAAAAAAAAAAAAGCTTTGAATCTTTCACATCTACAGTAGTGCTGAGAATGACAAGATTGTGCTTTGGTTTGACTTGATACTTAGTTTCTTGGTTAGTTCATGCTTTTCAAATTAAATTTCTAGTTAGAAGCTGGGGGTGCAGGTAGATAGTGTAGGCAGACTGGTCTGATCATTAACTGGTGCTGAGAGGGAAATTATTCACAGCAATATTTCTAATGTGTAGAATTACAGCTGAGGTTTTCTCAGTTCTCAGACCTTTAAGCAAATGGCTACGTGCAAGAAAAGTTGCATAGGTGTCTCCTATTTTGTGTTTTTTTTCCTTTCATTGTCACCATCTTATGTATCTTCTTGCAGTGACGAAAGTGAGGATGGATTGGATGACAATCCTTTGCTGCCTCAATCTGGGGATCCCCTGATGCAAGTTAAGGAAGAGCCTCCAAACTCTTTGCTTGGGGAATCTTCTGGAGTAGGGAATTCTGGGATGCTGAACACACATTCCCTGAATGGAGTACTGCAGCCAGGTAATCATCCACTAAGTTGACTCTCTGCTTACTTTGGAGTTAGCTGGGAAAAGCGTTATCTCTTAAGAAATTTGTTTTTATTTTTTTCTCTAAACAGAGCCAAAGTCAGAAAAAGGGAGCTTGTATAACTTTTCTAAACTGAAGAAAAGCAGAAAGTGGCTGAAGGTAAGAATATTGCAAAGAAATGCAGCTATTAAGAAGTCTGAGAAGAGTCGCAGTTAAAACCCTGTAGACAGTGGTAAATGAGGGATTCTGTCTTGTCATCTGATGTAGATCATGGAGATCCAAATATGTAAGAAAGTAGACAGCAGAAAAAAAGTTGAGCATTGGTTGGAGAATTATCAAAAATTAAATTGGCAAATACAGTAAGTTTATAGTAAGCTTATTTGTTCCCATCTCAGCAGTCCATTTAATTTTATTTTACATGTACCACTGAGACCTTAGAAAGCTAGACAAATGTATTTAAGAGCTGCCCTAAATGATCTGACGCAATTTAATTGATGCAAAATACCACACTGAAGAAGAAGCCTAAGGTGATAGAGATGTATTAATATTTGGTATGTTGCTGAAAAGAGAGCTTCAGAGGACTTTTTTTAGTCTTGTACTATATTGATCTGTTGTTTACTGTGTTTTTTTTTGAAGTAACTGGAGCTAGTCTAGTGTCCCTTGCTAAGAAGAAATTAATTTTTTTCTTTTTTGTTTTGTTTCTACATTAAAAAACATTTACCAAAGCAAAAATGCGTTCTACAGAGGCTTCTCATCTTAGAAACGGAAAGAAAGAAGAGTATGTGATGGTTGATAATAAGTATTGTATTAGATCTTGGGTAGAACAAAGTAGAATTATCGTCTCTTTAGATTTAAGGCTTTCATTTCCATCGTGTAATGAAATGGACAGTAGACATTTCAGTTCTGGTGAGCAGCAGCATTTTAGTTAAATTTCACAGTGAGTATGCATTCAGAAATGTGAAGTAATTTTAGTGCACTGTCCAGATCAGAGTGATCTATTATGAAGTACGTTAAATGGACATTTGGGACTGAGCTGAAAGTTTGTTTCTAAGATGAACTCAGTTCAAGGTCCAAATGAGGAAGGAAAGAGAGTGGAATGGTAGCATTATGCCATCTTTGCCTTTTCATTGTACTGTAGCCTTCTCTAGTTAGCAAAAACAGGTTGCCAAGAGGTCAAGTGAGAGCCAAACCTGGTGCAGGTGGTAGAATAGCAGGACAAACAGTATAAGTGGGGTAGCAAAGCACCTGCAACCATACAGCACAAAATTCCCCTGCTTATATCCTGTTTTTTCTCACTGCTGGAAAGAGCCTTCCAAGACCACAAGCAGCCATGGTGGGTTTTAAAATGTCTTTATTTTCATTTAACCTATCAGAAAGCTACCTCCGTGAAAATCAGAAAATGTGTATTTGATTAGCTGCTAAACAGTACTGTATGTCAGAAAAGTATTTTCTATTTGAGGCATTTCAGATGGAAGACACTTTGTAAAGGCCAAGTATTGTGGTTGGGCCAGGTCTGCAGCTCTTTATTAGGTAAAGGCTCAAGCATTCTGCATAAATACACAATTCAGTATAGGGACTTGTGATTGTTAAATTAGTCTCCATTTATTCTTGTCAGAGTATCCTTCTGAGTGATGACTCCAGTGACACAGATTCACCAAGTGATGAGGATGGAGAGGATGAAGAAGAATTTTCTCTTTCAAGGGAGGAGCTTCACAATATGCTGCGATTACACAAATATAAGAAACTACATCAAAGTAAATATAGCAAAGACAAAGAGGTAAAAATCCAGAAGTTTTGTATTTCCTCGATTTTTGTTCTTTCCTTTAGTTGCATTATTTTAACTGCTTTTACCTTTTTCTGAAAAATGGTAATATTTTGTGGACTAGGAAATACCCTATTGTTTGGTAGACTAGAACAATCTAATATCAGTTTCAGACAAGGGTTATTTAATTAATTATGTACAGATTGAAAAGCTGTTGATCCCTTATGCTGAGAATCTCTCAATTTATGTAGATAGTACAGGTCTGTGTACATATAGCTTCTGCAACACTGTTGGGTTCATTAGAGCAAATACAGGGTGCTATAATGCAAGATTCAGATAATACATATCAAGGTTGAGATGCCATGGGTTAGATTCTAATACAGGTAGTAGCTGCTGTTCAAGACTAAAATTGCATATTTAAATCTCAAGCAGTATATTTGCATCATCATTGAGGCAGCAAGTAGTAAGGTCATGTTTATCTTCTTGAAAGAGAGTTCCTTAACTGTTTTCTGTAGTTCTTCTGGGTTTTACTTAACTTTATTTTTTGTCTTATCTTTCTTTTCTATTTTAGATTTTCTTCTGATGTTCTCCTTTTTCTTTTCATTTTCCTTATAAGAAAATATCATCTGTTGCATTTCTACATTTTTCTTGATATTGTGCCAAGTTTTGACTGTTTTGATTCTAATAATGCATTTTTTGAATTGTAAGAGTTTTGGAAAAAAATTAATTGCTGTTTTGAATTGCACCAGAAAGTGGGTCTCAGATAAAGGAAGTCATCCTATTCTGCTATCAAGAGGATGTGTATGAAACAAAAATTTGTCATCTTTGCTTTGAAATTTCTCCAGAATCATGAAGAAATAGTTTTCCCACCCAAGTCTTTGCTTCTGTCCACTTTTTTCCTTTGCTTTCTCATTAACTTTTAAAC
Organism: Anseranas semipalmata; assembly: GCA_013399115.1. NCBI lineage: Eukaryota > Metazoa > Chordata > Aves > Anseriformes > Anseranatidae > Anseranas > Anseranas semipalmata. The sequence goes on along the minus strand of VXAA01003779.1, from coordinate 297,734 downwards.
CCAGATTCTGTTGGCTTCTTGAAATATTACATAACTACACAAACACTCATACATCCAGTTTTCACATAGGTCATATTTTGCATGTTTGTATGTAACCTGTATATAACTCGTTAATATTTTAGTTGAATAATGCTTTGAATATACTATTTCTTTTTTAGAATCTGCAAGCTGCTGAGGCAGCTGTACTTTTACTAGATAATCTGAATGTTCAAGTTGTATGTTCCTGTGGAAATCTTTTAAATGCCTTTTATCTAAACCCATCCTTTTTTATTTTTGGGTACAATCAAGTAGAACATGTATGTGATTTGGGAATGCAGGCAAAACAAAGTGGAGATCCTTGACAGGAACAATGCATGTAATGTGCTGTCTTGCTGGGCAGCGCCTGTATGGAAAAAGATAGAGCAGTATGTTTTGAAAGTGGAAGCTTCACTGCCTGCTCTTTCCATCTTACTTAACTGGGTGGGTTTGGTTCCCTATGCAGAACATGGGGGGCACCTCTGTATAAGTGGTTTCACTTTGGGCACTGGAATCCTTTATAACAGTGCTAAATAAGGAGAAGTATGTTTACTGATCTTGTATTTACAGTCAAGATGTGCACTTGTTTACCTGCTATCTCTGTTATCTGCTATATCTGGTTTCCATTAGTGTGCTCATTTACATCCACTTCAGTTGCAGCAATATCAGTACTACAGTGCAGGATTGCTGTCTACATATGACCCTTACTATGAGCAGCAGCGCCACCTGCTAGGGCCCAAGAAAAAGAAGTTTAAAGAGGAGAAAAAATTAAAAGGTAAAGTCACTAGCCTCGTGTTTTTAAATGGTTGCTATGATTTAAACTCCTTTCCTCTATTATTTGTTTTGAATAAACATAAATGCTCAAAACCTTTGAGTTTTTGATGGAAAGCTAATAGCCAATTCTGTCAAAGACAAATCATCAGAAAATACTGTGCTTTATCGTCTGGCCTCGAGAGAGTTAGGGTAAAAAAGGGTAGTATAAATTGAGAGTTCATGGCTTTAGATTTTCTTTGTGGACCTCTGGATCTAGAATGAAAGTATCATGCAATAAATATTCCATAGCTCTCAACATTGCTTGGCAGACTTTCCGAATCCATAAATACTGTTGTGTATCATGGTCCATTTGTTCAGTTTTTTTGAAAACATGATAGTTCTTTGAAAAACATAAGAAGCTACCCAGTACCTGTTACAATTATTCCCGATTGAGTAATTCTAGTGAACAAGAAATGATAGGAAGTGAGATTGGTTTCTGGAAATTAGAGGGAACTCAGAATTGATGTCCAACTTGAGTTAAAATAGAATTATTTCTGTAACCTTTCAGCTGGAGTTTCTCAGATGCATGTTTGCCAGGAAGTACAGTTTCCTTTCTTGACTGAGCTGGCAGCATCTGTAGATCTGTAAGGAAGCAGGAAGAGAAGGCTGTGAACTGTCAGTGTAAGGTGAATTCTCTCTAGAGCAAGCATTTAAAGTTTGAGCTGTTTTTTAGGAGGTTATTTTGGGCTTCCCTCCTTCCTTCCTATCTATCTGCCAGTTCCTTTAATGCTGTGGTTTTTGCTTGCATGTTTGCTTGTTGTTTGTTTTTGTTTTTTCTTCTCTAATCTTGTAGCATCCATGATTTTGCATACTCTCAAAGAGTATTTTTAATATCTGATAACTGTATCTGGTAGTTCCCTCTGAAAGCTGTATCTACAGTAAGTAATAACATGCCAATCTCTTTCAACTAATGACAAGTATGGTTTAAGACTTATCCTACCAAATGCTTATGTTGTTACCTTTAAATGTCTTACCTTTACAAGTCTTAAATTAAATTTTACCACAGAACAAGAAGTACTATACCAGATCCCGGATACTTTAACTCCTAAGGTATGCTTCCTCATGCAGGGAAACATGCTAGAGGAATTAGTTGCAAAACAATAAAGAAGTAAGTGAATGGTACTAGAATTGGCAAGCATGGATAAGTTTGTCTTTTTTGTTGGTTCCATGCATAAATTGGCTAGGATAGCTTAGTTAGGACAGGTGTCTGACTAAATGTGGAAGGTTCCAAAAAATAGGAAAAAAAAGAAATTGATTTCATGATCATTGTTGTCATGCAGGCAAGTTGAAAAAAGTAAAGAAAAAGAGGAGACGGGATGAAGATCTCTCTTCAGAGGAGTCACCACGACGCCACCATCACCAGACCAAAGTTTTTGCCAAGTTTTCTCATGATACACCACCACCTGGGTCCAAGAAAAAGCATTTGACTATTGAGCAACTTAATGCTCGTCGGCGGAAAGTGTGGCTTAGTATTGTTAAGAAGGAGTTGCCAAAGGTGAGCTTGGCTAGTGGCACTATGTCAGTGATGATAACAAGAAAGTGAGATAGAAAATTAATTTAGAGGGGAGTTGACACTTGGAAAAACAGAGTGAAATGAGAGCTGATTTTCTGGTGGTCGTCAGTGGCCACACTGATATTCTGTTATCTGTAAGCAAGCTGCAGTTCTAATTTCTTATCACCAATGGTATCTGAGTGGATCGTGCAGTGCTTTGCCACTGCTTTCATTTGGCTGTCCAATTCTCTTCTATGAGCAGTACAGTAAACTCAAGCAGGTGCTCCTGCTAATCTGCAGGATAGCTATGTAATGCAAACCAATATCTAGGTCTTGTGTTAAGTTCAGAAGAGGCATTTTCAATCATTAGAGCATACATGTTTTCTGAAACTTACTTCAGAAACAGCCTAGGTAAAACTTTGTCATTTACAGGACAAGCTTCAGGCACATTTGAGATAGCTGGGTTAAATGTCGCTAGTTCTCTGAGATGTGATCAATGGATCTTACCACCTGCTTTTTGGAGTACACAGTTAACAGACTTTGAATTTCTAGTGAGTTCAGTATGACTGATGGCTGTATTATCCTTAATGAACTTATAAGCCGGGCAAAGGATATGTGCCATGTGCTAGACCTTATTTTTTCAAAAGACTGATTTTGGCCATATGAATAACAGAGGACCTACATTAACTCTTAACATATTTGGGAAACAGTGGAAACGTCTTTTGTTTGTTTCAGCGATGACAGTGGAATAGGAGAACCCTGTTTTGCAGAAGTAATAATTAAAGAAATCATCCTGAAAAAGGAGATGTTTTACATGCTTCCTTCAGGAGCATTTATGCATGCCTTTGACACTGAAGGATGAAACGTGTTTCCATGAAAATCAAAAATAGTTACCGAACATGTACTCGATTATACAATAGAGTGCATGACTGCGGTTGACACATGTAACAGCTAAAGACTGGATAGTGATCTTTTAAAACACTGTGAAGCTATTACCCTTTGAGTAATTTTAAGGTGGTGTTCTTTTACAGGCATACAAACAAAAAGCCTCAGCACGCAACCTTTTCCTAACCAACAGCAAAAAGGTAAGTGTTCAGCTTTGTATACTTTGTAATAAGCAAACAGTAACCTTTTTGTTTCTTATAATACTGACTATACTGGCAGGCCAGTATAGGAGAAAGAACTGTATATAAGTAATTCGTATAAGGCTTTTCATTTTTTAGATGTGTTATTTTGGTGTGTCTCATAAGCAGTAGAGGAAACAAAACATGAATTTCTTTCATGAAGTATTTTTGGCTTTCATAAGATGTAGTTTATTAATTTTTAATTTACTGATCTTTGATACAATAAATTGAAGACTTTGGTATGCTGTGTTGGCTTTTGAACTGCCCATCCACTAGCTAGAATTTGCTGTTTTAAGTATTTGTATTTAAATCAAAAGGGCTCTTGGAAGTATTAAATGTGTTAATTTACATAAACTTATATAGGAGCTGAGATTAAAAATAGAAAAATTTTCTGCTAAAATGATTGCAAAATAAATGTATCTCATCAGAGTATTGTCTGAAAAGTCTAATTGTTTCTAGCTAGAAAGCTTTATTGCAGGAACATTTGGTAATGGTTTTCTGAGCATTTTTCAAGTGTTACACTCAAGCATCTGATTCATTTATATGGCTAATGAAAAAGTAATCAAATATATGGCTGAGAATCATCAGATGCAAGATGAAGGAAACTTTACATTCCATGTATACATTATTAAGAAAGGGAATGTTTTCTCTGTAAGGGATGCAGAAAACAGGACTTCCTTCACTGTAGGTAGGTTCTTCTGTGGGCGTCCTTACCAGAGATTGGATTTCTTTTTGATGTCTGGGCAGATAGTCTGATTATTGTATTTGTAGGTATTACAAATTGCATGTTATGCAAGTGAGTGATGCAGTAGACTTAAAGGATTTGAAATTGCACTTGGTTTTTTTTCTTTTCATTTTGTTTGATCATTTGAAATCTGTGTGATGGAATTGTTGATGTACAAATTTTAGCGGAGGAAAAAAACAACTGTCACAAACATCAAACCCAGCAATTTTGACCATTGTGACAATGACATTAATTTATGTATACTAGAATGGAAAATGACATTGTATTATGCTTCTTTATGAGATGGTAGGAAAATTGTAGAATACTGCCTCACTTTTCGGTGTACTAATCTGTGAATGTGACTGTGTGCTACCAATATTGTCATTGTAACAGCCTTATTAAAACAGTTAGAAAGAGTGGGTACCACAGAAAAATATTTGGAATAGATGAGTCAGAGTTGCAGGCAAGCCTTGAACTCTGGTCCCCCGAGACCCTTTCAAGGACCTACCCACCAGATCAATCTTTTAAGTATCATGCCATGCAGCAGCTGTCTTCAGGTTTGTATGCATCTCAGGAAGTTTTTGGAAGTTCATGTTCTCTCACACCATTTCAAAAGCATTACTGCTGAGCAAAGTATCATAGTTTTTCTCTTTTGAAAGATCAGAATTAAATTTGATGTTGTGTATTGCTGTCTTTAAATCTGCCCATTTTTCCTCTGTATCCAAACCTCATTTCTCCCTAGCTTGCCCATCAGTGCATGAGGGAGGTACGTCGAGCTGCTCTCCAGGCCCAGAAAAACTGTAAGGAGACTTTGCCACGGGCTCGTCGTCTTACCAAGGAGATGCTTCTCTACTGGAAAAAGTATGAAAAGGTAGAAAAAGAACATCGCAAACGAGCTGAGAAAGAGGCTCTGGAACAACGCAAGCTGGATGAGGAGATGAGAGAGGTACAGCAAAAACACAAATTGCTGATAATTGATCTCTTGAGGAGAAACAGAAGTGACCAAATAATTTGAGTCTCTAAATCTGGGCCATTAAATTCAGATATTTGTTCAGTTTCAGTGGTAGTCCATGTATTTCTTCTGCTATCTTAAAATTCTTTACATAATTCTTCTGATGTTAGCCAGAGGTGATAGGAAGCCTTTGAACTACTTAAATTCTTTACGAGTGAAATAGAGGAAGGGATTAGACAAGTAGCATGTGTCTTACTGACACATACATAACTCAGTAAGTGCCAGACTTCTGTGATGATTTGTACATCATCCTGAATCCAGAAGGCAAGCCATCTTTTCATTCACGATCTTTTTTTTTTCCTGCTGTAAACACATCATAATTTGTACATGCCTCCTCTATGGTACTTGCAGAAAACGTTAGCAGAACTGTTGGGGCATACAGAGTTGAGAATTTTTGTGTGATCATTTTTGTGTTGGCCAAGTGACTGATTCATGGACTCTCTTAGAGAGTGATAAGGGTTGAATTTAAGAAAAGAAACTTCCTTGCCAAAGTCCTCTGGTGGATTTACAGTTGTTACCTTACATGTGCCGTGATGAGCTGAGGTTGAATCTTCAGAATACCTTATGTTTAGTTTTATGCTTAAGCCATTAGATTATGTCTTTATCTATAGTGTTCCTCTCAATTCTTGAAAATTTGTAAACATTTTGTGATGGTTTCAATTGGCTTAAATTAATAGACAAATTTTACTGTAGCGTTTTTTAGCCAGAACCTAAGAATGAACAGGGTTTCTGCAACATCTTGCTGAACCCTGGACACTGATAATATCTCATCTGTATGCATTTCACGTGTTCTTTCCCAGTTCTATTTACTAGTAAATAACAGATTGTTGTAGTTACCTGCTGTGATTGTCTTGAGAGGTTTTTTAACTCTTTCATTCTTCTACTGTAGACCTCTATACTGCTGTTTATTTTTGTAAGTCTTTCAATTTTTCAATGTAAACAAAACTTCTAAATTTTCTTTTAGGAGATTATGGTGTTCTTTGCCATGATTGCTGAATTTAAAAGAACATTTCATTTACAACAATGTTATATTTTAACATAGGTGTTTATGGTGGTGGTCAGTGTTTTTGTTTGCAACTAATATTCTGGCATTTTGATATCAGTTATGCATAATATAATCTAGATAGATTGTGTTGATATTTTGTTAGATTAAAACATTTTTTCTTGAACTACATTTTATTCTGTTTTTTTTCCCTTCATCTGTTTTTTTTGTAAATGCTCTTCTCTTAGGCTAAGAGGCAGCAGCGAAAACTTAACTTCCTGATCACACAAACTGAATTATATGCCCATTTTATGAGTCGTAAGCGAGATATTGGACATGATGGAATACAGGAGGAAATCCTACGCAAACTGGAAGACAGCTCTACCCAAAGGCAGATTGATATTGGTGGAGGGGTAGTGGTCAACATCACCCAGGAAGATTATGGTAAGCAGTTCATGCACAATCCTTCCTATGCACTCTTGAAATTTACTGTACTATGTACATTCTTATGCAGATCTACAATTTCAAGCACAAAATTCATTCTGTATTAGAAGCACTTCTGTAATTACCGGAATTTATCTGTTTTTTTGTTTGTTTGTTTTTTTAACTTGGGTGGTTAATTCTGCAGAGCTCTAACGTGAAGATGTTGTTTTCAGATAGTAACTATTACAAGGCCCAAGCTCTGAAGAATGCTGAGGATGCTTACCAGATTCATCAGGCCCGGGTATGTATTTTTTGGATCCATGAAGTAAAACAGAAAGCACAGTAATTGGTAGAGGTCCCCAAATGAAGATCTTTAATAGCAGCCAATGGTAGGTTTGGTTAATCTCAGACGCCAGATCTAAATTATTATTATTTGATTCTGTTGCCCCTTTCTGTGCTTAAACAGGTAGAAAAATAAAAGATAAACCTGCTTCCATATCCCAAATCTTTGTTTTCCATTAGTTTCTGGCAAACATCATATGTCTTAATGTGAAGTGTAGAGGCTTTTACTATATTGTTTCTTGTTAAGTTAATATGTTCATCATCTTATGCATATTTTCCTCTTCCTGTTTAGACCAGATCATTTGATGAAGATGCAAAGGAAAGTCGGGCAGCTGCTTTACGGGCTGCTAACAAGTCTGGTACTGGCTTTGGAGAGAGCTACAGTTTAGCAAATCCTTCTATCCGGGCAGGGGAAGATATTCCACAGCCTACTATTTTCAATGGGAAACTGAAAGCTTACCAACTGAAAGGCATGAATTGGCTGGCCAACCTGTATGAGCAGGTATCTTAGTATCTCTTGCAAATTTTTAAAACTTCTAGGATAATTTAAGTCATTAGAGTAAACTTGGTCAAAAAAATTACTACTTTTAAAAATAGACCACATATACTGCATTTGTAATGTCTTCAGAAGAAAAGAAAATATTATGTAAACCACCTATCAGTATTCTTGACTTATTTAGTAAATAATAACTTGGGATGGGACATTAATTTCAAGATTCCTTATGTGGATGTTTATACAATTGTTTATCACTTAGATTATACACTGAGAAGACTTCTGCTCTGTGTTGCATATAATTTCAGGCTTTGGGCAGCTTGTAAACTGCAGGCAATGTTGCCCTTGTGTGCATATCCAGTTCACAATATGATTATGATGTGCAGACAGGCTGAGGAAAAAAAAGTCAGGCCTATAAATGAGTGGAAGTGCAGTTGAGATGAATTATCTCTTAGTAGAAGACCTAGAAGACAACAGGGTGTTTTAGAGTTGTTATAGTGGGGCTACTTCCCCTAAATTCAGTGAGAAGCATTTTTAAAGTCCTGTATGGCTCAAAAAGTAGTAAGATGAAGGTGTTAATTTATGGATCTTTTGCAGGGCATCAATGGAATCCTGGCAGATGAAATGGGTCTGGGTAAAACAGTACAAAGTATTGCTCTCCTTGCACATCTGGCTGAGGTAAGTGGATTACAGCTTTTTCCTGGTTCAGTATGCTCTATAGAAGATGCATACTTTTCACATTTGGAATGAATTGTGGATTATAAAGCTTAAGTGTCTTAAAGAGCATTTGAGCTATGGCTTTTCCTTTTGTTTTAAAGCTGCGTCTTTTAAAGGCTGTGTGTGTGTGTAGCTATATATATGTGTGTGCACATATATATTTAAATAAATATATATATAAAAATAGATTTTTCGTTTGTTCACAAAGTAATACCATTTCATATGCACTGATTGTGAAAGCTTGGTGAGAGAACAAGTTGCAGACTTAATGGTTCACTGAGCTTTACAAATCAGAGAGACTTTTAGAAGTGAAGCCCAAATTCTGGACTCCATGGCCATCAGCATGGATTTCCATATTTCATTGGATTTATTTTTTTTTTTAAGAAACACAGTGATTCTTCTGTGCCAAGACAGATAAACAAAACAGAAAAAGGAACAGGAGCTTGCTTCTTTATGCAGAAATATAGAGACAAATGTAGGTAGATTTAAAAAAAAATCTTGATTGTCATAAAGCCACTTGCCTTAAATTGGAGATCTCAGACAATGGTACTGAGAGCAGAAGTAGCTGGAGTAGTGACCAAATAAATGACCATTATCTGTATTTGTTTATATTCCTTTTGATACCAGTTTGATGGTACTGTCAGCCATGATATCAGGAGGCTGTGCAGAGCCAAAGGCTCTTGAGCTCTTGTGTATGGAAGGGACAACAGGTAGATAGGCCTGTAGGGCTACATAGAGCTTTCCATTTTTCTTACTCTCCCTTGTGCAGGCCAGCTTGTAACTACCAATACACTAATGACTCCAGTTTTTTATTCACCAGAGGGTATTCTAATGTGATATAATGGAGCAAAGCTTTCCAATGCCACCTATTTTTTCCTTCCCAAAATGGCAGGGGTTGTTAGTAATGTGAAGGTGTTAACTTTCAGAAACAAAGGAGCAAGTGAGTTTGGAAATGGTGGTGATTGTTCTGGGAACAACTTTGCTATTATGAAAGAAGTCTGAGTTAAACATTAGGTCTGCTCTATTTGATTCTGTATCATCCTTCTTTTTATGGAAGGAAGTTTTTATAAGTTATGTATAGCACACTCTTAAGTAGCCTCTGTTATTTACTAGTTGCAATGCTGTATGAAACTGTTTGTGTCCCTCCCCCCCAATTAATTTGTGGATTTTTTTTTTTAATATGTGTTGCAGAGAGAGAACATCTGGGGACCATTTTTAATAATTTCACCTGCCTCTACTCTTAATAACTGGCACCAGGAATTTGCCAGATTTGTTCCTAAATTTAAGGTAATAAGCATGTGCAAGAAAGTTCTATCTCAAAAGCAAACTGTTTTGTTTTCCAGAGTTCTTTGCCACATCTGGGTGCATAATTATTTTGAAATTTGAAATTCTATAATGGGCCTGATTCTGATATTTTTTTCATCATCCTGTCTTTCTGGACCATTCAGTTATCTAGGGCTTGAAAATGTTCTTTCTTGAATCATATGATTCTCATTTTGCAACAGCTTAGAGGCACTGTCTCAGTGAGGAATTGAAGTGAGGTGGGGAGTGGATGTTCTGTTCTATAGTGTGTGGGCCTGGTGCAGACCCAAAAATAATGTTTGTCTTATATACCCTCTTTAGGGTTAGAGCAGTATTTTCAGTCATTCATATCACTGAGCAAGTAAGATAAAGATTGTATGTAAACAAAACCAACAGATCAACTAAACAGATCAAAGGGAGAGAAAATGCAGCTGTTATTACAAAAAAGTAGAACTGTAGACATGCAGCTAGCAATCAAGAAAAAGGAGAGTAGTGAGGCACAAATAAGTAAGAACAAAGGTAACAGGAAAATAAGTTAAGGTCTTCAGGTATATTGTGAATGTGAAAAAATAGTAACGTAGAAAGCAAGTCAGTTACCGAAAAACAAGCTACTTACCTATTCCCTAGTGGAAAATATTTGAGTGTTGCAAATGCAGGAAGATTTGAAAGGAATATATATTACTGAAACAGTGATAAAACTTTGGAACATCTACAAAGGTGTCAGAAGCTTGCAGTTACATCTGCAAAGAAGAGATTATAGTTTAAATGTTTGAGTTGTTGACATGGCAACTTTTGAGATTAAGAGGTCCTGATTAGGTTTTGTAAACACATCTAATTTTAATTCTTACAAAGGATATATAAAAACAATAAATAAAAAACACCTAGTTATGATTGTAAATAGCCAGTATACAAGTAACACCCAGATTAATTGTTTGAATGTCTTGGCTACTTAATAAGGTGGAGGAAAAGTATTACTGTAAGTAATATTTGATTTCTTGGTCTGAAGTGTTAAAGGATTTGCCTTTTATGAAATAGCTTGCTGCACAGGTATACTGTTGGTTATGGTGATATATACTTCAAGGTATCTATCTGAGGAGAATTTGTGCTAGAATATTGTACAATAATGGATGATTCAAATGGTTTATATTTTGGGATAAATTGGGATTACTCAGACTTCAAAGAAACTGATAAAGAAATAGAAATATTTAAATTAGTAAGGAGTTACTTTAAAAATCCATTTAAAAATGAACTATTAATGTATTTGCATAGCCTCAAACATTAGGGACCCCAGTTTAAAGCCTGGAGTAGAAGACATTAGAGTAATTGGCCATTCTACCTACTTACTTTCTGTCATTTCCTCCAGCTAGTGTAGAATAGGTGAGCAACTTTTACGCTTTTTCCTTCTTGGGGATGAAATACAGAAAACGTTTCAAAAATGCAGCCAGGATGCTTGTGAAAAGAGAACTTTACTTTCTGTTTATTATAAGAATGGTTTTCTTTGCTTCTGTTATTGTATAGCTGTTTTGTGGGTTTATTGCATAATAATGCTTACCTCATCCCTGGAACAGTTCGTATTTTTAAGTTTTCTAAACTTGTGATTGTTACTTGCTTATAAATTTTATCATTTTTTTTGAACCAGTTTTGTTCCTGTTTCTAATCGTACAGAAGTGTATAGTCAAGTTATGCTTATAGTAAATCACAGTGAATTTCTTCAGGTGCATTGCAGAATATGTAAAGTAAAAGGCAAATCACTTAATCTGATGCTTTTTTTTACTAGCATTCTTATTTTGGAACAGTTGGAAGAATATTCATCTAAAGGCACGTTGTGTTTAGTAATTCAGAGCTTGTCTTTTGAAGGATGGAGCTGTTTCATAACATCAGAAACTAGCATTCCTTATTTTCAGTCTTACTTGTGTAGTCCTTTAATCAGACAGAAGATGGCAGTACAGTATTATTAACTAGTAACTCTGGCTGGTTTCAGTTCACTGAAACGATCTGTTCTGAGTAATAGGACATGTAAAATTCTGAGTTATAAATTGGAAAGCAAATTTTTCTTGCACTGTTGCTCACTTTAAAAAAAAAAAAAAAAGAAAGTTTTATTTAATATGTCCAGACCAGATGTATTAACTTTTATCTCAGATTTTGGGGACAGTTTTGAAGTACAAAACCAATGGAGTCAGTATGATTAGGTAGGAACAACAGGGAATGTTAACAGGAGAGCAATCCCACTAGTCATGTAGGGTTAACTGAAACAGTTGAGAAGACCTGTTTCTTCCATAAACTATATATAAGTTTTCATTTCTAGAAAAATCTGACTAGAAGTTGTAACACCCTTCTGGGCGTTTTTAGATCAAGCTATGCTGAAGGCATAAGCTGCTTGATACCTTTGCTTGGGATGATATTTCTAAATATATGTATTTTTAAAGTATTTTCTGATTTTTTTTTCTGCATGTTAAGATCATTTCCTTTTTGGTTGTTTGAAGAAAGCTGTCTGTCTTTCTATTTTGTAGAATACATAATATAAAATTCTAGAGCAAGTATATCTTTATTTGAAAATAATGTCTGTGTACTTTTGTACTGTTCCAGGTGCTACCTTACTGGGGAAATCCCCATGACAGAAAGGTGATCAGGAAGTTCTGGAGTCAGGTAATATTGGCATGCACGTGTGCTTGGACCATCTTTGTTTCTTGTGCAAAGTGAAACAGAAACTATTACTACACCCTACTGAGCTAAACAATATGTGGATAATGGAGTTCTGTATCTTCATTCATGTAGTGACATCTTTGTTAAAATAATGAGGTAGAAGGCTTCTCTTGTATTGGAGAACAACACAGTACAGGGCAATTTAGCGTATTATGAAGTTAGTTGAAGAAATTAGGGCCCTACAAATGAAGCCGGCAGTTTCAGTGTCAAGAACAGTTTATTCTAGTAGAATAATCTAACTCAGGATGTCCAACTCTAGCATCCTTGCAGACTAGTCAGATTCTTCCTGATTTAGCATGGGTAAACAGCATTTTATAGAGTTCAATGCCTGGGTCTTGTCTGGCACGTTAAGAAGCATCTGAAATTGTTTAGGGACTATTGGTCTGGAGTCCAGATCCACCAGGTGAAAAACATTGTTGTAATTACTTAAAGTCAGCTGGGGAAAAATGCAGTGATAATGAGAAAAGATTATGTAACAGAAGTCTGAAATTACAGTATACACAGCTGAACTCCTCACAACGTGCTTACATTATGTGGACATTTGTTTCTTATTTTGTGGTTATAGAAGACATTGTATACTCAGGATGCTCCTTTCCATGTGGTGATTACCAGTTATCAACTAGTCGTACAGGATGTGAAGTATTTCCAGCGAGTGAAGTGGCAATATATGGTGCTGGATGAAGCACAAGCACTCAAGAGTAGCTCCAGGTAATAAATGAACTGGAAACAATCTTTCCTGTTGATCAACCTTTTAAAGGAATATCAAGATAACATAAAGAATATGAAAACTGACAGAATTTAAAATTGAGATATATATGAGACTTCAAACATCTGACCTAGCTAACTATCTGTGTAACTCCAAATCGGTGACAATGGAATTATCCATGATTTTCCTCTTCCAAATATGTAAAACATGCATATGAGTATGATTTAAAACATACTTAAATAAAATAAATGATGTACCTTTCTTTGTATTTTGTAAAAAGGCTACTTCCTCCTGTAGTTGCCTCTTGAAAGACTGGGCAGTAGCTTTGATAGTTTTTACCCAGTGACCTCCAAAAAAACATTTGGGAAGGTCTCTAGAAGCGGTTGGTCTTAAAATTCCTTATGTTTCATATTCTAAAAAAACAATTTTAATGATTTATTTTTTCTCAATTTTATTCATCAGTGTTCGCTGGAAGATCCTACTACAGTTCCAGTGTCGAAATAGATTGTTATTGACTGGGACCCCAATCCAGAACACAATGGCTGAGGTATTCAGAAGCTCACAAGAGCTGACTTTTCTTTATCACAAGAGTATATCCTAAGTATCTGAACAGTTGAGAAACCTGTTGTATTTGTGTGGTTGTGGGATCGTGTTTGTAGCATACCATTGGCAAAAAAACATGGGATCAACTGTGAGAGGGGAAAATTTGGAAGTGTGCCTGGCATTCAAATAACAATAAAACTGAAGATACCTGATGGTTAGTAATGCCTATAGTACAGGATAAAATTTAACTCTAGTAGCTTCTAGTAGCTTTTTATTTTGTTGGTTGAAATCATTGCCCTGCATTTCTCACTGCTTTCTAATGGCGTTGATATATCTGGCATTGGGGGAAGGATGTGGCTGAGGTTTGAGTTTGCCGTGTCTTGTGATCTACTAAAGTGACTCTCTTGCACTCATAAAGAGCTGCAAGGGAGTGGGATCCCCAATTACCTTGTCCACAGTAGGATGACTTTTGCTGATACACTATTTTTTCCTCTCCTTTTTAGCTGTGGGCCCTGCTGCATTTTATCATGCCAACATTGTTTGATTCCCATGAAGAGTTCAATGAGTGGTTTTCTAAGGACATAGAGAGCCATGCAGAGAACAAATCTGCCATTGATGAGAGTAAGTGCAGTGTGTAATTACAGTAGTTTGAGTATTAAAAATCTGTTGCCGTTCCCAACTACCAGTGGATAAACTTTCTCTCATTTTGTGTATGAGAAATGTCTTATAAAGCAGAAGATACATTAATTGGATTAGAACATTATGGCTTGTTGTCCATAGTTTATGTTGAAATTTTTGTTTCCAACTGTAATACATCATGTGTAACGAATAGAAAAACATGTGGTGAAGGTGTTGATTTGATACTTGTCTCTAATCCTCCTTCTTCCCAACACTGGAGAAGAAATATTTTAAATATTTGTAAGTTTCTATAGAGCACATCATCTTGTAGGCCTTGCGAGTGTGTTACAAGCCCTATAGATAAAAATTGTGGTAGAAAGCACTAAACACGTTCTGAACTTCCGGAGAGAAGTATAAAAATTACTTGCTGGAAAAGAAGAAAAAGCTTCACAGTAAATTTCAAGGGATAATTACGTTGAAAAATCCAGCTAGATAAAGTGGCTGATTTGTGATTGGAGTAGAACACAGCACAGTTGGAACTTGTCACAGAAGTAAAGGTTTTAAGAGTTTTTAAATACCCAAAATTCTGTGCTGTAAGAACTCATATGAGGGGAAATGGTTGAGCAGTAAGGGGCTTCATTTGTAGTAGAACACAATACAGTTTCCTTCTTCAGTGAAGTAATTGTTCCTTTTTCCCTTTCACTGTATTTCAGACCAGCTATCCCGCTTGCACATGATCCTGAAGCCTTTCATGTTGAGAAGAATCAAGAAGGATGTGGAAAATGAACTGTCGGATAAGGTGAGAAAAAGCATTTATCTTTAATTAGAGTATTTCAACTTTATTTTCATGTCTCTGTTACCTAATTTTTATAGACTCATTTGTCCCTCTTCGTATCTGAAATGTGGTTGTAGACCTTTCACAGACCTTCCATTGCTGGCACCACGTTCCAGCAATCTCATTAGATGTGAATGTAACTTAAGAACCCCCTAATTACTGAGATTTTTTTCTAGGGAAAATGTTTTGTTCACAGTTGCAAATAAAAAGTCTTTAAGCCTGATTAAACTGGCAGTAACATCAGTAATGGAAGTGAAGGAGATACAGCAGTGATTAGCTGGCCTTTGTGAAGGGTTTGGCATGGATTTAGGATTGTTTTTGCTTGCTTGTACTGAGCAAGATATGCATAGTGGCAACATCATACTCTTCTCTCTTAGTGTCTTAATTTCTTGGGGATGTTAGCGTTGCTGGATGGGCCTGTGGACAATGTGTCCCCTGGTTTTGGGACTAGTAGCTCAGAGACGTCTGCTTTGTTCTGATGTACTTGTTAGTTTCAAAACTGGAACTCTTCCTACAGACACTGTTATTATGTGATCTCCTAACTTGTCTTTATCATGAGCTTCTGACATCTGTTCAAGATGACTGCAAATCGGTAGCATTTAACAGAATAGCAGAATCAGGGGGTGATGTTTTCAGAGCTTCTTAAGACTGTTTACTTAGTTGTGTTCACATACTTGTAAAGGTCTGTCTCCTACATGATTATGAGACTTCCAGAACACAGCTGTTGCATAAGTGCTTCCCAGGCTGGATCCTGAAATATAGATACAAATTCAACTGCCTATATATTTTTTTTTGAGAAAGTTAAGTTTTCCTTAATATGCATTTTCACTGCTTTGTTTGTACTGATGTGGTCATGCTCCATTTCAGAGAGAGAAAAAGCTAAAACTTCGTTATTTTGCAGATTGAAATTCTTATGTACTGCCAGCAGACAAGTCGACAGAAGCTGTTGTATCAAGCTCTGAAAAATAAAATTTCTATTGATGACCTCTTGCAGTCTTCAATGGGCACTACTCAGCAAGCACAGAACACCACTAGTAGTCTCATGAATCTAGTCATGCAGTTCAGGAAGGTAAGGCTATTTTAAGTAATAATTAAAAAGTATATTTAGTCATTAGCTCAGAGCTAAAATAACGGCTTCTAGAAAACATCATATAAAAAAAAATCATGGCATAGGTATGCAAATTTGTATGCAGTTCAGTTGTCTTTCTGGTGCAATGTAGCATGATGTTGGAGTAGAAGAGCTTCTGCAAATGCCGCATGCATCTACTAACTTCTGGTTCCAGATTGGTTGTTGAAGAAATCATTCACTTGGGAAAAAGAGGTGAAAGCTGTGAAATGAGTAAGAAAAGATATGATGCAGTATTCAATTTGTTCAAATACACTAAAATACCTGTGAAATGCTAGCCAATATTAGAGTGATCAATAGTCATAGTTGATTTGGGATGTAAATGCTGCATTGGACTAAATTTGTCCTTTCCTAATGTTTCACGTGCTCTTTTTATTTTTTTATAGGTGTGCAATCATCCAGAGCTGTTTGAGCGACAAGAAACTTGGTCTCCATTTCACATCTCCCTAAAGCCATACCAGATTTCAAAGTTCATCTACCGTCATGGACAGATCAGGGTCTTTAACCACTCACGGGACAGGCAAGCCAACTCCACTTCCTCTCCAGCTTAATATATTTAGTAGTATTACTTAGACTTATTTTAGCTTTGTAAGCGCTAATCAGTTCCCTTACCTGATGTACTTGGTGTTAGCCAAGCAGTGCATTCCTAGTTTTCTTTTGTTAATTCAGCTGTTAAACCTCAGATATCTGATGCTCCTTCTTAGTGGAATCCTGCTCATCAAATATCCCTTTGATTGAATAAGAAAGTAAGGAAAAGGAATTTAGAGTTGTTGCTGATAATGTGTAATAGAACTATCTTTAATAGAATTCTAGAAAAAAAAATGGTTTCCCTTCAGTGGTTTTTCATGTTTAAGGAAGCTATCAGTATCTGCCCGTTGTGACATGATATATTGTGAGCATCTACTTCTCCGTTGACAGCTTTTAATGCTTACCTTGGATGAGTAGAAGCCACCTGAGTGCAATTTGCTATTTTTTTTCTGACTCTGGCAATTCCTGATAAATCTTTTTTACATTCAGTTATGAGAAATGCTCAGGGCAGATGCACAAGACGTATTTGAAGATGAGACTAACTGTTCTACAGCATAAAATGCAATTCTAGAGGAATGGTTTTTCTCAGTGTCAGATTAACTTTAGTGCACGTGGACTGATGATGCCAGGCAATTCCAAATATCCAGAGTGCTGCAAATACTTATAAAGAACTGAATTACTGGTTACTCTGCATTTTTTGCTAACTATTTGATTGAACATTATATGTATTAACACCTTCTTAGTGTTTTTGCATGTTTTGTTGCTTTCATTTTCAGGTGGTTACGGGTTTTACTTTCGCCATTTGCACCAGACCACATCCAGCAGTCTCTCTTCCATAGGAAGGGTAGGTTTACAGTCCTGGGAAGCAAGCTGGGTTGCACGCTCGTATGTGTGGTGTAATATGTGTTATTCAAGGGGAAAACTGAAAGACCAGATCAGTCTGTCCTCTGAGATAATCAGATAAGAAATTGTTAGAATTCTGTTAACCTTTGTACTTGAAGGGAAGTCAGCACATGTATTTCATTTGCTCAGTAAGGAAAGGATGGAAGCATGTGGAAGAATAAGAATATTCTACAGACAACTTTAGTCACTGCTTAATCCTACTTCAATCTCTTGTTCTATTTCCTCTTGTCTTGTTTTAGCTTACTTTAAGGGATTAATGCAACCTCTTTAGTGTGAGTTTTTCACAGATTCAGAGAAATCTCGGGTTCATTTTAGTACAATCTGTATTGTATGTTGCACTGCCAATTTCTTTCAAGTAAAAAGTAGGAGAATGCAAATGACCCAGGATCTGGTTGATAAGCAGAAAACCACATAAGCAGCTTGTATTGATGAACACAATTCATCATTATAGATGGTTGCTCAGCTGCTCAAGTGGGGAAAATTTGGGGAGAAAAAAGTGAAAGAGATGCTGGCTGCATTGCTATGCTGAAATCTGTTAGCATGGACCTATTCAGCTATGCAAACATCTTTTCAAGTAAGAAGAACCAGATGTAAAAACAGGAGTCTGCACTTGTCTGTAACTCTCTAACTTTGCCGCGTCTTGCTGATTTTTCTGGTCTACTTTGTATTGGTGTTCATAATAGGCTTTTTCCTTGGGTACCTTTTTTGGCATACCGTAAAAGGAAAATAATTTTGGAGATACGATTTTTGTGTAGAAGTTAAACATAAAAAGGTATGAATGGTATTGGGAATACAGGACACATGGATGGGCCTGAAAAGCTTTCTTGTTTAACAGTGGAACGTATCTTTCCTGCTCCCTGCTTCACTGCAATGTTTCCATCATCCTCACCATGTCTGTTGCATCCTTATCCCTGTATTCACTCACATTTCCCTACCAATTCCTACATCTCCTTCCAATGCATTTGACTCACTGGCTTGGTGAGAGGGAACGTGTTTGGCAGGCTGTTCTGACGAATGTGTGTTCTCATCAGCTGTCTGGGAGATACGTGATCTCATTAGCAAACACACAACTGCCTGTTGATTCCTAGTAGGTCAAATAAATGTGCTTACTGGTTGCATATGTTTCTGACCTAGAACATGTCCGTCTGTCTTTGTAAATGTCCTTCTCTTGCCTATACTGGAAAATAGACTGGAATTTAGAGTCAGGGGAACAGCAATTAAGAGTCAGGGAACAGCAATTAGGATGAAATTTTCAATATTTCTAGAAGATCTAGGTTAAATTAGGATCTCCTGTTTATTCGCCTAGATGTGTCATATGGTAGAGAACGTGTATGTTGAATAGAATTTACCACCATTGAAGTATATTCATTGTTTTCAACTATGAGTGTCTGTAAAATGTCTTGGCCTAACTTTAGTATTTCTGTGACATAGGCATCAATGAAGAAAGCTGTTTTTCTTTCCTCCGGTTTATTGATGTCTCTCCAGCAGAAATGGCAAACCTCATGAATCAGGGACATTTAGCCAGGTGAGGACAACTTTTTATCTCTCTGTTAGTAATTACAGGAAAAGTACAGGTGATGTTAAAGGCATCTCTGTAAACCTCCATTTTCTGTGCCTCCTAATATTTATCTATCATTAATATAATAACTCCTAGAGTTTTCTCCACGCATAGGGCACCATTATGCAAGATAATTTTTAAGTCTCTGTCAGAGAAAACCTCTGTTTTACAAAGATTTTACATTCCAAATACACAAGATGGTCAAAGGGCAAGAGGAGAGCTTGCTTAGGATCACACTGTAGGTTGCTGGTATTACTAAGCACAAAATCCAGACTTCCAAAGGCTGGTTTATTGCAGTGCTTACCAATTGCACTTGAGCGTATGTTTAACACACGTGGAATAAGCTTGTGCTGTGATAGTTGTTCTTCAAGCCATATTGTCTTCTTTCTATATGTCCTGTTCTTAATACAGAATGGAATTTCAAGGTGCAGGCTTAGGATGGTAGATTTTTAGCATTGTGAGCTGTCTTGTCTTAGAAAGAGAAGTGATCTGTTTAAGATAGTGTGGTCCACAAGTGACAGTACTCTGACTAACATTCAGTAGTGACTGTAAGAAATTTAAGATTAAAAACAAGTCTTTATCAATAAATAAAAATGTTTTCTTTAGGGCTTTGTAATATTCTTTCATCATTGTGGTTATTTTGGACAGCTTGTTTTTCAGCTGTGTTTCAACAGCAGTACAAATTTCTCTTTATCTGAAGGATCGTTGTGATAAATTCTGCATTCATTATACAGGTCGCTATGAATAGTATATCCATTGAGCAATTTACAGAGAAGTCAGTGCAATTTTAGGTAGTAGTGGCTAAATCAGGCTTGACCCTTTGAAGTGCTTCAAAGTGTATTCTAATTTCATCATTTAGATTCAATTAAGCCACTTTAGAAAAGATGAAAGTAACAATAATATGATTCTAAGATGTCTAGTAAAAATTATTTCCCTCAAGTCAGAACACTGTAAGCCTGAATTTCTGAGAAAAATGTTTGTGTCAAATGGAATTATGTTGTTAAATAAATTCAAGCCTTTCTTTCACAAAGCAGTGAATAAATGTATCTACTGTGTTTTGTTTCAGATGGTTAGCTCTTTTCCTGTCTCTGAAAGCCTCCTACAGGCTCCATCATTTGCGCTCCTGGATGGAGCCAGAAAGAGAGAAACAGCAGGGCTCGCATTGTCTAAAGAACAAGGATTTTTTGCTTGATGTAAATTTCCCACTGTCTTTCCCTAACTTGCACAGCTGCACTTTGCTGCAGGTAAGCAAAATTTCTGTGATGTGGAGACATTAGCAAATGCTCATGAGGGAGGACTTTCTAGCCTTACAAACTGGATGAAAGCATAAACTTGTAAACAAGATGATTTTATTAGTGTGCTCTCTTATCTGTTGCATCAGATATAGTTCATGAAGTTTGGAGTGCTGAACAGAAAAATAGTTTGACTGCTCTCTTCCTCCTCTATAGTGATACACGTCAAAACTTGCTACATAAAAATAAACTAGTTGATTAGAGGTCTTAAAAATATTACTGGAGTAGAAGAACTAGACTCATGATTTGTCAGGGATGGATTCTGTGTGTAAGCCTGAGAGTTTTTTGTGCTTTTTTTCTACATGTAAGATGCTTGTTTTCTGACTGAAACCAACTTTCTTCTTCTCAAATTCAATAAATCGTTGCAGCAGCAGGGATAAGCGGAGACTGCAGCAGTGCTTCAGAGTTGGTGGGCAAGCATTATCAATGGTTGTCTTTCTACTCTGAAATTTGCTTCTACTGCTGTCTGGTAGATATCACATGTGTTCATCTTACTGTTTAATGCAAGGACATTTTCTCTAAGCCTTTGCCTAGGGTGTGTGGTTTGTGAATGTTTTGTCTCCTTATGACTAAATTGTTGATCTCCAGAGTTGTAACTCCACCAACTTGTTTCATTGGAAGATAAGTTAACAAAAAGACTAGCACAGGGTCAGGAAAGCATCTAGGTAGGGTACAGTTAAAATTCTTCTTTAGAGGCAGTTAGCATATATGCAGTTAAAAAATCTTTTCTGAAACATTGAGATCCTGCCAAATTTCTCTGAGGAATATTGCTTCTCTTTATGAGTCTGGAAGGGGAAAGGAGATAGCCAGAATTCAATTGAATAGTGTGTAGAGGAAGTTGAAATTGAAGACGCATAAGCAGTAGGAAACCAACCTTGGACTTGGTGTCATGTTTTGCAGCGTTAACAGCAAAGCCAACAAAATGAGTCCTAGTTATCAAACAAAGAGCAAGCCAACGGAGTGTGTATGCCAGTTAACTCTGGCTGTGCTGTTGTTTATTCTGTGATTCCTTATCTAGCTTTATAAAATGTTTACACTATGTGGATTTGCTTGCAAATTTTTTTTTTTTACATTACATTCAGCCATTTGTGTACTGTCTGTAATGCTTGTATCTCTGAAACTATACTGTAGCTCTGTGCTGTCATGGGTATGGCCCATGTGAGATGTGGAATGTGCACATCTAGCTTTTAATACTAACAGTGAAATGAAAGACAAGTGGATAGGCTACAGACCCACCAGGTCTTATATATATAATTCTATTTCTCCAATCACGAAGCCATTACTTGTGTCTCTGGGGGGTCCCAGTGCTACGACTATTTTAACTCATGTAGCTAGTACCTTTTACACAGAAAACAGCTAGCTGAGGAGTAAAGCTCATCAGTTTGTGCAATACAGTATACTTGTGATAACCCTAGTATATCTGAAGGAAGTTTAGCCCTACAATCATGAAGGATTCCTTAGAACCGTTCTACCTCCATTATAGACAAATTGCCACCTAAAGTCCCTTTAAAATAAGTTATGTTTGCACAATTGTTTGCATAGCTTACATATAGAACATCTTAAAATGCGCAAAGCCAGAAGGAGAGTTGAAAAACAAGCAGCCCTTCATATGTCTTTATTTTAACACCTCACATCATCATGAGTGTAAATGAACTCAGTATTTTTTTCTCTTGACCCAAGAAATTTTCAATGTAAAATTTCCTGAGGCTTTATCTAGGGCTTTGTAAGATAGTAAAATGGAAAGAAATTTGCGGTACAAAATTCCCTGAGGCTTCATCTAGGGCTTCGCAAGTTAGTAACAAGTAGGGAGTGAGGAGGGGAACAGAGGAAAAAGGAAATGGTATAAATCTGGAAAGGCTTTTCTTAACTGCTCAGATCAGCATTTCCGATATAAGAGGCAAACTATGAAAATAAGTCAGCAGACAAAAAAAAAAAACACAACTTTTTTAACGGATCTCTTTAAAATTGAAGTAACATCTGTCTAAAGATAGTATGAATTTCTTCACATAAGCACAAAAATGCCTTTCAATGTGAGGTCTCTTCATTCCCCTTAGCACTTCCACAAGTATGTATTAATTTGTATATGTTGAGTTAAATTAATATGAAATCTGTTCAGATGAACCCTTCTCTCCTTTGCTTTCCTCATTTTCTTTCTATAAAAACTTAGAAGTGTTAACAAGCTTAAGACAGTGATAGTAGCCATAGCCCCTATTTATGCGCAGCCCTGTCTGCAGTGTAGCAAAGCGTCTTTCAACAATTACTTTGATTGCATGGTTGCAGTAGACGTGTACGTTCAAGTTTGTTTTAACAGTCCTCTTCGTAGGTGCTTAGCTTTGTTGTACTAAGGCATATGATCTGTTTTAGAGCTGTGCCTGTGTTCTGCTCTGTAACCTTATCCAGCCTTTTCTGTGTGCATGACTGATGGCAAGCTGGTTTCCACTGTCCCCGTTATATCTGGTGTCTGCTCTGTTCATGAATGCTTAATGGCTGTGTATGTCAGGGCATTCAGACGGGGGTGTTTCTCATGATTTGTGCACAGGAAGCATGGCGCTGAAAAATAGATTTATGCCCCTGTACAAGAACTGCTTCTAATACCTTGTGTATATAAAAATACTTTTATTTGGGGTACATTCTTGGAATTTTTCCATTTGTTTCTTCCTGTGTAATTCTAGTTGGGCTGAAGACATCTTTGATGACTTTTCAATGTTGGCTTCTAAAAGAGAATTAAATAACAAGTTTGCATTCCTTTGCTAGGTTTCGAATTGCAGTTTAACTTCCTTTCTACCCATTTCTTGTACTCTCACTTTCCAAGAAATGAAAGTGACAAACCCCTCTAACAACCACAGTCAGTATACCAATGCTTGCTGTCATAAGATGTAGTGGAAACCTCCTGTGACTGCATGCAATGCTGATTCTTACCATCAAATCAGCTATACCACCTGTATATCCCCCATATGGGCCAGGGAAGAGAGCGGCTTTAACCTGAAGCAGCTCTTCTGAGTCCGTCTGGTAGCTTGCTGTTGCTGAGAGAAGTCACTCTTCCCTTCTGGCCCTTGCTTTCTTTTCTTTAATCCTAGCCACTGGATCCTGCCTCCTCTGGTGTGGGCTCTTGCACTCAGATCCCTGCATCAGCCAGCTGCAACACTTTTCTATTTTCATATCTGTTGAATTTGTTCACCGATTTAGTGTGTAGCTAAATTTCTGATATTCAGATGCATAAGCCAGTATTAGCATCCTTTGTCCACAGCCATGTATTCCCAGCCTTGCACCGTACACTACGCTCTTTCAGCACACAGTCTGTTTTACCAGGTGGTGAAAAGGATCACAAAACTAACACAGAGTGAAGGAGCAAGGGTTTGTTTTCATCTTGATCAGCTTCTTAATGTGTAGGCAGCTATGCCAACAAGAAGGAGGAGCTCTGCAGGGAAGGGAGTGAACATGGGAACCAGTTGCTGCTTCAGGCAGCATTACTGACAGAGAATTGCCAGCTGAGTAAGTGCCTGTGTTCAGGATTACTTCAGATTATCCAGCGTGGCCCAAGTTTGACCTGTGCTTTTTAACCCTGCTGAGTGTCACTGAAAGTCTATTGTCAGCTGTTTCTGTTCACACCTCTTATGTAGAGGAGCAGATGTTCAGTCAGAACTTTCTTTTTGATAGACCGCAAGTCGCACTGGTAGCAACAGAAAGATCCGCTTACGTGCTAGGATTGACCGATTGTATTGCATAGGTGGTGCTAGCACAAATGTACAGTAAGACTATTTATTTCCCTTGTCAGGAGATTCCAGATTATTCTGCTTGTCTCTTGCATATAGTGTAATCCTCATTATACTGTTTACCTTTTTGTTTTCTTTCTTTTTTTTTTTTTTTAACAGTGAACTAACCATATCAATATAAAGGTGTGCTGCTGGTGTATTAATTTTAACTAGTGGCCTCATGTATATGCTAGCCATCTGCTTCTTGTCCGGTTCATCTACATCTGGAAATAGAAAGGGCCAAGAATGTGTGGTCCCTAATAGGCTACTGCTGTGGCTGTTTGGATGTTTTCTAGCATTTTTGACATACAGTGGATATACACATTCCTGTGTATGACATGATATACATGTGGCTTGATGTTTAGGACTTCAAACACTGGGATTTTAGAAAACTGCGAGGCTCTGTAAATTAAAAGTAACATGCAATGAATTTTGGTACGTTAGGAACTGAGGCAGAACAATGGAAGCTTTAGGTGCTGTTTACATTTTACTTAAGTGACCCACTAGAATTGTCACGAGGGCAGCAAGAAGTTTACCTCTTAATGTTTCTTTTTTGTTGCTTGTTTCCTGTAGAATGCAGAATAATGGCCTCATGTTCTTGCTGTCATAATTACATATGATATAACAGTTGGTTGATATGAATATAGAAGAGTTAGAATAAAAACTAAGTAGCAAGAAAGGCTTTGTCTATAAGCAGTTTACTTCATTGCTTGATGCAAATATTTATGATAAAGAAGGGCATACAATAACTCACGCAAGCAAAGAAAATTTAGTTTTCTGATTTTTATTTTTATTTTTATGTGGAGTTGAACATCTTCAAATAGCTCTCCTTGATTTAAACTGCAGTGTCAACTAAATGCTCTCACTTGTCAGTTGGGACAGTCAGGGTATTTTACTATATCAAAAGGACATTGATCCTTTTGCAAGTTCCAAGTTCTACACAGGGGCATGTTCATATGTGTCATTAACCGTGCCAGCACCTTGAAAATCTTTAGGATAAAATTCAGAACCATTTTGCAGGAAAGGAAGAAAAGGCTGGAAGAAATGAAAGTCCAAAGATATCAATCCAGACTTGGTGTCTTAATTTTTTTCCATGACAAATTTAATTTTGCCCATGCTTTGGAAGTGATGAAGGAGCAGTTAAAAAATGGCTTGAGGGTCAGATCTTCTAGAATATTCCTGTACTTCCTTCATTATAAAGCTAAGGTCAAAGGGTTCAAAAAAGGAAAAACTTGTTTCTAGTTCCAAATGAGCATAAAGGCAAATATGGATATGAGCTGTTCTGATTTCAGCCATTGCAGGATTTCTGATAATTGCACAGAGATCTCTGTACATTGTCACTGTAGAAGATGTGTAGAGTTTCCTCTTTGCAAGAGAAGTACTTGGTGAATGTTCTTTTTCTGTCTTTCTCATAAGTGGTTGCAAGATTTGAGACGAGTTTTTCATTATGGACATAATAACTTCTTAATTTTAATTTTGTTTTTAGAACCTTGTGTTCAGTAGCCACTGTAAAGCAGTTACTGGCTATTCAGATCATGTCATACATCGAAGGAGATCAGCTACCTCATGTGTACGGTGCTGCCAGGTGACTGAGCTGCCGTCCTTCCTGTGCATAGCCAGTCCACGGGTAAGTCCAAGTTAAGTTGTAAATTATATATTTTCTATTGTGTTTTAAATCTTGTTAGAATTGTGTCTTAGGAACAGGATGATCTATTACTTTCTTTTGGTTGGGTAAAATTGTTATGAGGATATCCTTTTGCTACTGTATTCTATAGCCCTTTTTTCATAGGGGAAGTCCCTTCATAGGGGAAGTGACTGCAATGGGTACTGAAGGGAAAAGGAAAGTTGTGAGATGCACCCAACAGGAGTTATTCTGAGATATGAAGATTTCACTTTCTCTCGTAATACCAAAAGCAGTAAAATTATAGAAGAGATTGTGAAGTAGATTTTTCCATATAATCTAAGGGGGGTGTATGTATGGTAAAACGGAATGGGGTGATTGTTTGGTCAACTCTGATGACAAAGGGGGCTGAGGAGTAATGCTTTTTTCGAAAAGGATGTTCATTGTCTTGTGTCAGCTAATGCTCCAAAAAAGAAACACCAAATTGTAGCATATGAGGACTGAGTTGGCATTTTCTAAATCTTCTGGTTATTAGGTGGTACTGCTTGGGATTGT
Organism: Anseranas semipalmata; assembly: GCA_013399115.1. Taxonomy (NCBI): domain Eukaryota; kingdom Metazoa; phylum Chordata; class Aves; order Anseriformes; family Anseranatidae; genus Anseranas; species Anseranas semipalmata. Next base: position 271,555 of record VXAA01003779.1, on the reverse strand, counting down.
CTACCAACTATTAACCGAATTTTGAAATTACTTTAGCTGAAGTTTCCTGGGCTGACACAAGAGACCTTCATAAGTCTGTGGCTATTGTTGTTATTCTGTGTTGCTGGATCTTAGCAAAGCTGGACAAAATGTACTTATGATTCAAATCTGGGCTTGAATCTACTATTTGTCATCATAACAGATAAGCATATCTATAGAGTTTCCACCTTCAGAATAACCTTTTGTAAAAAAAAAAAAAAAAGGAGGTTCTGACCCATGCTTTTTCTAAAAGATAAATTACTGAATGTTGTTTCTCCTAATTGCCTGGATGAACATCAGTTTTGAGGAAACAGCTAAAAGCAAGATAAACATGCACTGTGCTAGATTTCACAGTGTGCTGGGTGAGATATAGTGGTAAAGCTCTGCAGAACTGTCTCTGGCTGCTGGGTACATCCTTGCTCCTGCTAAGAATAGGAAAGCTGAAGCTGTGCACCGCCAAGAAGGCAGTGTGTAGTTAATTTGGGAGATTGCCTCCCTAGATTTTTTTATTTCTTTACCATGTAATTCTTTGCTGTTCTCAGTTTAAGTTGTTGAATGAAATAATGTAAAAGATCAACTCCAAATCAACAAATAATAATTAATACAGTAGGCTTGTCTTGCATTGCTTCATGGAGTCACATACCCAGGACTCTCCTGGTCAACCCTCTGCTCTTGAGGAAAAGTCCTACCTTAAGTGAAAAGTGGATGTCAGTGGGGCTAAGAATGAGGACATCTGCTTTCAGTTACTTTGAAGCAATAGCAGGCCAATAAAATCCCTATCACTTTAAGAGGAGTCTTAATACTATTTATAATGATGCAAAACAAGGTTAATAGCAGAAGACTTTTATTGCCAGCCCATCCAGATGTTACGTTCTTTAACCAGTGTTGATATTATTGCTGGAGCTTGATCAAATGTGGCTACGTGTATAATTAATTGTACATTGGCATCTGAAGAGGGAGGATGACAGCTAGGACTCTGCTTATCACCTTTATGCTGCTCCTTGAGCTGAATTCATCTATGCCTTCAGTTCCAGGGACCAGGAAGCCAATAAAATTTTTCCAAAATCACATTATCACCTCCCAGTCATAACATACTACCTGATTCAAGGACAAGCAGTTATTCTGAGAGCAAGTTGTAAAAATCCCTTCTCCTTCAAATTTTCAATTTTCGATTCTTTGATTTGTCGCTCTTTGTGCTTAAAATTGAATTACTTTTGAAGAATGTGTTGAATACTGCCTGTATATTAGGAGGGGAAGAGAGAGGCTTAGAAGGCTAGGTTTGAAGGGGAAGGGAAAGACGAGGAGAGATCGTATCTGACATTTACTCTAGTGAATAAAAATTACTTGTTTTGGCTTGGCTGGTGTAGAAAAATGATTAAGTGCAGGCATGGCTTTTTGTTTCTAGGAATACAAAGACTTAATTTTACGCTTGTTAGAAACTTTTGGCAGGAGTGTACAAGACCTGAAACAGCAGAAAGAGCACATATGTTCTCAGAAACTATAGCCTTCTGTTGTTGTTTGACCTGTGATGAATTTTGGGAAGTTAATGGAGCGAATGATAGAAATAGGAGCGTATGTTTTTGTAGCAGCTATTTGGGGGGGGATGACTAGTGGTGAAGGGGGTATTTAGCACTGTAGTTTTCTTTATATAGAGGCTGTTTTCCCGAGTACAGATAGGCCTCAATCACAAAAATCTTGTATTCTCATAAAGAAGCTGATTTATTCAGTTTAGAGTAAAATGGTTTGATTTTAGGTTAGCAGTTTAATAGAGCCCAGTGTATCACAAGTATTGCGGGGAGAAGAGGTTTTGGGAATCTAACAATGTCTGAAGGGTTAACTGTGCCTGGAAATAAGCGTAGGAAGCATTTTAAAATTACCCTGAACTAAGTTACTGAATTTAAGATGGTAATACATTTGTATATCCCTATCGCCCTATTTCTGGATATATTTCTGAACCATGACATTCTGTGGAGTTGCCAAGAATATGTTGATTTAGGATGGTTTAGTGCTAAGGAGTGTCCTACCTTTTGTTGCAAGTAAAACCACAAAAACAAACCTGAAAAAAAACTGAACGAAGGCAAAAGGGCCATGGTAAGAGTATGAGCATGAGCAAGCTTAAATGGAAGACCTTCTGATCTGTTTGAGAAATGTTTTGTTTTTTCTTGTAAGGCAATGTAAAAGATGTAGAGCTCTACCTTAGAAGTAGTGTGTGTGCGTTAAAGAAACGTGGAGCTGACAGTGAAGATGGTCTCATGTCCTCAGATGTTAGTCACTGTTACGCAGGTGTTATTCCTGTGCTGGAAGATTTGTTCATGTTAATGCAGAAGTTGTGCTGAGGCACACAGAGTTCACCTCAAGATTGTTTCCTGATAGCTCTTCCTTTAGGTGAGGTATTACAGATTGACCATGCTTGAAAGAGTGTTTGTTCCTGTCCATCTAGTATAGAAATATGTTAATAGTGTCCCTTAAAGGAAACAATGCAAGTCTCTACCATAGTTTGCAGTGGACATCAGTGTCGAGGCAACAAGATTTGAATTTTGAATTGAGAGGTTTTGCTCTCACACAAAAGACAGTTCCATACTTTGACTGCAGGCGGCAGTAGAAGATAGCATCAGCTCCAACACCATCTAGTAGGTGGTAGAAACATACACAAAGCCTTAATTAACACAGTCCCTTTCACTTTGCAGTGTTGCATGCGACTGTGTATAGACCTATAAGCCAGCCTGGTATAAAAATAGCTCTTGGCATCTTGCGGAACAATGACTTTGCAATTGTTGCTAAGATTTTGTATTTTGGTTTTGTTTCAATATGTTCCATAATTGTGCTCATGAATCTTTAAAGAAGAGATTGGCCCTTGCAAAGGTAACTCTATTTGTGAGATGAATTTATTCCTATGAGAAGAGCTCCTGTAAAACAGGAGTAGACCAAAGGCTTCCATCAAGATCTTGCTTAGTATTTTTACTTTGAGTTAGCTGGTATATGTCCAGAGAGGAGTAGCCAGCATCTAAGATAGCAGGCAGCCTGTCGTGAGGTATGGGTTGCTCCATCATACAGTTCAAAAGTACAATATTTAAAACTTGTTATTTAAACTGTTTCATTGCTTAGCATTTAGTTAAACCATTAAAATATTTTCATTTGCATGATATAATGTTATATATATTATTCTCAATATGTAACAGTCAATTGCATCATACCAGAGTAAGATTGAAAAAGAAATTCATCCCCCTTCCAAAACATAAAAGCTGCAATATAGTAAGATAGTTCTTTCACTGCATTTAAAGTTTCAGTTGTCCCATTAGCAAACAAATTCCCACAACTTCTCAATTCTCCAGAAGCTCAGCTGCTTACTGTTCAGCATCAAATCCTACAGATTCCCCTAGTATTTCTTACTATGCAGCTATGCTGCCTTTTTTCAAATGTGAAAACTTTCACAAGTTTGCTTTCTTCTCCGTTCCTTTTTGTTACATGCTTTTTGTAGTCCCTTAGGTAGTGTGTTCATTTTCCACAGCATTAGGATTCATGACAATGTTTGTAACTTACTTGAATCTACCTGGATGATATATATATTTTTTTAATTTTACTTCTGAAATAAAAGCAACAATGACTTCTAAAATAGTGGCATATTTGCTTCCTATATTAGTGAGGTAACCTACAAAGTATTGCAAACTTACAACTTCTCTGTTTTAATCCCATACTGTAAGGTTAACTGTGTAATATTAAATGTTAGTTTAATTTTTAACAACACGTTAGTAAGTTTTTTGATAGAGTGTGAAAGTTTCTACTATCTTTCTTTTGTAGATACCACACAATGTTAGCCCAAAACAGACTTACATTTGGAAAAGATAGGAAGAAGTTGGCAGTCTGCATTTTATTGGAAAGATTTTTGTGTTAGCGAATTGTTATGTATTTATATTTGAGTGAAAGTGGTGTTGTATTTCCTTTGGATCATGTGGTTTATCTCTGGGTGAAGTATTTTAAGAAGAAAACAGCTCGGTAGGCTGTCTGGTGTGTGCCTTGGCTTTGTCGGTTACTCTTGTGGTTTTCATTACTTCAATGAGTTGGAGAGAATGAAAGAAATTTGCAGATCACTGCATCTACAAATCTGTCTTTTTTCAAGCTCCGGTCCTGTCCTCTCTCTAGTAAAAGTAGAACACACATCAGATTACGTAGTACAGCGTTCCTCATCTCTCGTGATGCTTCCTGGGTTCATCTTGATTCTTTGCGCTCCACAGGCCAGTAGTCAAAACGTGTGTGCTCACAGGATAGTATCTTGAAGTTGTCCCTTACCCCGGTAAGGGAGAGATGAGAGGAAACGGTAGATTGCACAAAGGACTGCCTTGTCTGTGGGGGCAGACTCTTTACTCCAGCACCTTACAGCACACGGCTGTAAGGCATGCAGCTGTATAGCTGAGGTGGACCTTCCACTCTCTGTCCAGATTTGGGTGGGTGAGGCAGAAGCTGGGGGGAAAGTTAAAGTGATGGAGCCATTCCAGAATAATTCACGTGGCATGAAACCAGAGTTCTGTGTTTGCAACGCTAGTCTGTCTAGCTGGGTTGTGTCTACTGAAGCAGGTAAGAGAGCAAGGAATTCATAGAACGACCAAAAGAAAAAGATGATCATCCTGTGCTCACTTGCATGGTTTCTGTGGCCCACTTTTGTTCAGATCATCTGTCAAGCCCAACAACTGTGTGGCTCCAAAATGTGGCTGTTTTCCCATTCATTTTTTTCCTTTCTATTATCAATGTCTTCCTGGGTTCACATTATCACATGGATTTCTGTTAAGGACAATTTGTAAATCTCATCCCTGCTAGGTAAATGCTTGATTGTGAAGGGCAAAAATAATAATAATAATAATAATAATAATAATAATAAAAGAAATCTGGGCAAAATGCAGCAAGTTTATTATTCTTTTACTCTTGGCTTTGCTATCAATTGTGTAGCAGTTGGCACGAGACACTGTTTATCAAAAGGCAAATAGTCTGTGTCTGATCATTCATGAGGCTTTTTTTGTGGGGTGGAAAGATGTTGCATCTCTCCTTATTTTAGGGCAGTTTAAGGTTGTTTTCCATTTTTACATGTCAGTAATGATGTGGCTTTTAAAATTTGAACCACTGAGAAGGTAACTGAGCTGGGAATTTGGGGATGAGGATGAGGGAAAACCTAAATAAGAATGTTGATTATGGTTTTACTTGTAGGTAACAGCTGTGCCACTGGAGTTCTATTGCAACGATCGAAGTGCAGAATATGAGCGCAGGGCGCTAAGGGAAGGAGGAAGTCTTGAAGCAAAGCAGTGTGTAGTCAATGGAGCCCCTGAGCTAGCAGCTGACTGGCTGAAGCAATGCTCCCAGTTCTTCCCAGAATATCCAGGAGGACTGTTGGGAATCAGGCCTCAGAATGGCTGGTCTTTCATCAGGATACCAGGTAAGTTTGGAGGTTGTCATGGAACAGAGATGAGATAAATAAAACCATCTGCTCTTTGGTGGTCATGCTGCTTGCTTATTGGGTTTTGTTTTGTTTGCTCCTCCTGAGTGAAAATTAACCCCAATATCTTAAATACGCCATGATTTCACATCCTTGTCTGCAGTAAAGCTGTCAGTGGAACTTTTCTAGTGCTTACAAACCTCTGTTTGCATGTCAGTCCTCGAAGTGTCTGTAAAGAGGTGGGTTTGCTAAATAAAGCGCAGTCTACTCCCACAACCAAATACTACTTTAAGGTTGGAGATAGGAAGATTGCAGGAAAAGTAATGATCGTACCTTGTCTCCTGGTATGTTGGAAGACCTTTGTATTGCTTTTGTTGGTTTTCCTAGTGAAAGGATAAAGAATTTTTGTAGCAGTCTACCATGAGAAGGACAGGAATGGGGACCAAGTTCAGAGGAAATTCAGAGGAAAACAAGGTATACGGGATTATTGAGTTTCAGTTGAAATAAAGAAGACTTCTTCATATTTCCTAGTAAAGTGAAAAAGCTATACCATTGTAATAATACTTTAAATGCACTCCACTTTTTCCTGGAATTAGGCTAATGTAATTCAAGATTTGCTAGAATGTGATTGCCAATACTGCAGTGACTTTCTGGGGCTGGACACGCTCTAGTTGTTGTAAGATGGTCCTGAACAGTGAACAGAGTTCTGCAGAAAGCACTAGAGATCTGAGAGATAGCCAAGAGGAAAAACAGCTTACACTGCCAGATCCTAAGTTATTCCCAGACCCTTTTGGGTCAAGGATGTTTGGCAAGGGAAGTTAGTACAGTAAAAGGAAAATGGCCTTTTGCTTGCTACAGTCCAGTTTAAGAAGGTACCTCATAAGTACATGGAGTCATTTGAAGAACATTCACGTTTGTACCTATGTAATAGAGAAACCATTTTTCATGAGTTTGCATTAGAATAAGGTCTAACGATTGACTTTATAGTTCCATTTCTTTGGGAATTCACTGAATCATTTTTCAATTACTTAGAAACAGAAGATGAATCACTACAGCAGAAAGGAGGGAAATAATGAAGGGATAAATTAAGGTAGACAGAGAAATGAAGAAAAGTAGCCAGTGTACAATTAGAAAGCGAGCTGCTTTCTCATGGAAAGACTGATAATTTTGTCAACAAAAACTTACAGAGGAATAAAGATGCAGTACAAGAAACTTAAAGGAATGAGTGAATAGGTGCAAGGTTTGACCAATTGTTTTCAAAGTACAACAAAGAATTTGGTTGAGAAGGTGGTTTAGATGAGTGTTTTATGTAAAGCTGGCTTAATCTGGGAGGTGTTGGAGCTAAAAGTGGATGAAAAGTAGTTTTGTACAGCTATGTTTTAATTAGGTAGAAAGCTGCATTAAAACCTAAACGTACACTAAGAGGAGAGGGCACATACCACAAGACAGCTGTGTTTATACATGCAGAAGCAGGCACAGTGCATTACAGAAAGCGACTGATGTGCTGAAGAAGCCATTACAAGGCTGAAGTCTAGCAAGTGTAAAATGGAGCCGTAGGTGTGAAGGTCCACGGTAAATAGGTGACAGGAACAAAGGGGAAACCTCTCTCTCCTAACCCTCATCTATCCTCTCCCAGACTCGGCGTTCCCAGTACCCTGGCAGCAGGCTCAGCTGCGATCACTGTGGGAATCTCTGGAGGCTTTTCCTGTTCTTTGAAAGAAAAATGGTCCTGGATTAAATGGCAGGAAGTGTCTGAGTCCTTTTAGCATCGATAAAAAGCACCGGCCTCGCTGACTGTTTACTGTGAGAGCCAACTAGCTCCTCACTGACCCCATTGTGCTGTGCAGACTGTCGGGAGGGGAACCAGGGGTGTCAACTGGAACCCAGACTTTATCTCTCTTTCCTCTGCATTTTGCATGTCCAGAGGCACTTTTTCTCATTCTCCAGAGAGCTGTGAGCCCAGCTGCAGTCATCGGCCAGAGCTTCTGACTGGGGTTATTTCAAGTTATAATCATTTCTAACTATTCTTCCCAGGCCATAGGATCCCACAGTATCTTCTTGTAGATAATTATTGTCCATATCGCTGCATGGCTGGAGGCAGGAACATTTTTTCAAACTGAAAGCCATAGAGTGTAATTTTACAGTTACTGTCTTTTTGATCTGGTTCTTTTGTTGTTTACATCATTTGTCCGTGCTGAAAAAGAACCCCAAAATTGCATCCAGGGGACAGTTCTTTGAGGTGCAGTCCAGGACCTCATCTCCTGACTAGTTTAAAATTTTAAAAGTTGATGCTTTGATGCTATTAAAAAAAAAAAAACAACACTATATTGTTATTGGAAGCTTTCTCTAATGATTAAAATGTAGAATTGCAAATTTTGGAAATCCCATTTAATAAAAGAAGCCTTTTTCTTCCCCTAAGGTAAGAGGGGATGAGATATAGCAATGGGAAAAATTAGAAATGGAAGACACTTTTTTAATAATTGTGATATTTTCTGAAGATGGAGGAACAAAGTAGTACATTTTTTGTTACAGCTTTACAGAATTTGTCCTTTGAAGCACTAGGTGGCAGGCTTTAAGCTTGCAAAAACGTGAGTTTGGAAAATACAATAGTATCAAGATAGCACACTTAAGTTGCCAGGCTAAAGTCAAATGATTTTCTCTTCCAGAGATGACAAATCTTTTTTTGTTAGTTTTGTTTTGATTTCCTCAGAAAACTCTCTCATCAGTGCAGTCAGCTCTGATGCTGAGATATTAGACAAATTATGAAATGTTAACTAGTTGCAAGCTTTTCAGGCTGTGAAACCATCTGCAAATAAGTTCTTCAATTGTAATTTGCATTTTATTGCAATTTAAAAATAGTAACTTACACAATGGAGACCTGAGGAGCCAACAGCAAAGGACACGCATCATTTCCAGTTACCAAAACTTAATTCTACCTATTCATGCCTGTGTGAGAAAAACAGTAGCATTTTGCTTTTGGAAACTTAGCGTGTTACTCTGAGTCAGTCTAGATTGACTTTTGAACAGTCCCCGTTTGTTCTCTGTTTCCTTCCAGGCAAATGGCTTTTGGTTAATAATCTTATTAGTTTGTCATGTATATCTAGATATTTCATGTTGCTTCACTCTGAAATAGCAAGTTGACCAATTAGAATAAAAGCAAAATGTCACGGGTTTATGATTTATCAGGAAGAATAACATTTCTTGTAAAGAGTAAGGATTCCTAAATAACCCTAAGTCATTTCCATTTTTACGTAATTACCTAAGTTCAAAGTTTGGTTTTCCTTAGAAGAATGCATGAAATTATTAACTATTTGTATGTAATTGAAACTGAGTTCTCTTCTAGAGGTCAGTGTGTCATATGCTGTTGCACTTGATGAAAATGCCAGCCTGATCTGTGGTCTTGTTTTCCTGTCTGTATCTGCTTGGCTTAGCTCTCCAGTTGACGAATTCCTTGAGGTAGTTGCTAATGATTCAAGTAATGATATGGTACTTGTTCCTGGCAAAGCAACAAGATCACCATCAAATGAGATCTTTTTTTATGAAGGGAGAACAAATCAGAAGAAAACAGTGCATATCTAGATAGGCAGAGAAGCAAAAATGAGCAGATTTCTTCTGTCTTGGATTTTTAGCTAATGAATTGCAGAAGGATGGCTGTAAACTTACCAAAGGAGAGAGCATTCACAGCGCTGGCTTATAGTGCAAATATAATAGCTGATAATTTTAAGCAATACTGACAGTTCACAGTTTTTTCAATTTCAGAAAGTAGTACTGTGGCTGCATCTTCTGATGGACTAATATAGATTCCATTTCAAGCCCATTGCTTATATTTAAGCTAAAGAATATAATTTTGAAACAGATCTTGATTGAAATATTAAAGCGATGAAGAATCCACCATGTTTTTGGATAAAACTTTTGCTCATTAGTTTTTCTTTTATTGGGAGGTTAAGAGGGAAGCGTGTCCTGTTTTTACAGTTTTAACACAACTTACTGAATGCTGGGCCTTTCTCTGCTAGTATAAAGTTCTCTTCTGCTGTTAAAAACCTTTGTCCAAAAGAAGAATCTTGAGTATTTCCAATTGCTCTTTGAAAAATTGAAATAGATCAAGTTTCGGTACTCCCTCACTGCAGAAAAAGTTTTTTAACACACAGAAGTCTTGAAGATTTTTTTTTCCTGAACACTTCTCATTTTTTACAGCCTTTCTGAAAGGGGTCTTAGACTTAGGCATATTATTTCGAAGCAATCTTTTGAATTAAGTATAGAAGAAGGAATACCTTCATGCTTTTTCCTCAGTAAACCTGTGGTTTTACATGTGAGAATCAAACTTAGCCCTCAGTGCAGTATCACCGCACTTGGACACACATGGACTTTGTTGCCTGCAATGCTCATGAGCATTTTTAGGAGCACTGTTTTCCATTTGTGATCTGTACTCATCTTTTCCACAAGTATGAACTTGGTTTTAACTACACTAAAATGCACGGTGCTCAGATGGATGAATTAATTTTTGCATGCATTATTTTTTTGAAATATTGTACAAGACTGTTAACTGCCTTACAGAAAGTTGGATTTTCTTCAGACCATCAGTTAATTTATTCTGTGCAACTAGAATTGTGCAGAAGTGTTACCTGCTAGATATGCTGAAAATATGTGGATAGTGTACTAGCTTGCACCATCCGCAGTTGTCAACTTTCCGTTTTGGCTGTAAACCTAAATTCAAACATCCCAAAGAATAAAGAATCATCAGTGGCCTTTCCAACAGATAATTTTTTTGGAAGAAAATTTCTCTTCATCCTCTTTCAACAGTAATGTATTGTTTACTGAAGTTTATGTACAGAATGTACAAACAGGAAGATCTCCTTCCTGAAAAATACTTCATGAGCAGTGCTGAAATAGAGAAATATAAAATCTGTAGTGACTTACAAGATTGCCATCTGGAAGCATTTCTTAAACAGAAAAAAAAAAAAAGAGAGCAGGGAAGAAAAACGTTACGGCAGTGCTGTGAAGGGGCAGTTATTTTACAGTGACCTTTTTCACTTTCCGTGTTAGTGATGGGTTTGGTCTTGAAACTAGGTTTGTGAAGAATGAGTCTAAAGTTCAGCAACAGGTAGCAAATGTCCAAAGGACAACGTTTTAATGTGCGAAGAGAAATGTCTTCAACTGTCAAGGCATGTTTAGGTTGTTGGTCTGGTTCGAATTAATCCTTAGAAGAGAAAAATGACTGTCCAAAAAAGAACTAAGTCCATATTCATGAGAAGATCAATCTGTGACGAGATTTTGCCAAGCGGGTATATTCATATAGTCCCGTCCTTGCAAACAAAAGTTACTTTCAGCAGCATGACTATGAGTGTCAGCCAGAAGGGATGTTGATGTCTCTTTCATTGCAACTCATTACTTTAGTGAAGTGCTGGCAAAACTTAAAGCTTAACTTGTTGCTTGTAGCTATTTTGGCTTTATTAGTTACTTACTTTTCTTCCATTTCTTCTTAGACAAAGAGAGTCTGATCACTGACAGTGGAAAACTTCATGCTCTTGATCTTCTGTTGACACGTCTGAAATCTCAAGGACACAGAGTTCTTATCTACTCTCAGATGACGCGGATGATTGACTTACTGGAGGTAGGAGAGCTATAGCCTACAGGAGGCAAATTCTGAAGATGCACATTTAGCAACAATGTTTTGGAAAACAGTATATTTTTAAATAGTATTTGAAAATACTATAATTTGGGCGCAGCAAACTTGATGTAAAATTATTATGCTGAGGGATATCCAGTAAATGCATTAATATGAAAATATTAGAGCTGCCATACAAAGTTAGACTGAAGGTCCAGCCTAGTGTCATACTTCCACCAGTGTACAGCAGCAGATGGTTAGGGGAAGGTGTATAAGGACAGTGATACTTCATGATTATTCTCTAAGTGTCCAGCAGTTTGCAGCTCATGGGCTTTCTGAGCCAGATGTGGCTTCTATATATTTAGTAATCCTAAATGGATAATTCTTCCATGAAGTTTTCAGTTGTATATTGAGTCTTTGTGAATTTTTGTTCTCTGCACTGCCCTGTAGCAAGGGGTTGCATAGCTTGATTACCCTCTTTTGCTGATTTTGAACTGCTTCCTTCTAGTTTCTTTTGATGCCCATGTGTTCTTGTATTGGAAGGAAGAGGGAGAGCAGTGATTAATTGTACATTGTTCACGTTGCTTTTAATTTCAGACTTTTACTGTTTTCCTCTGTCATCTTATTCCAGTGCAGAAGTTTAGTAGACATTAATAATGAGAGGTTCTCTGGCATATATGATAGGAAAACAATTAGGAATTAAGTCATTATTCGTTATTTAAATACAGTCAGTCTGCCTCAGAAGAAAAAAATCACTATTTGATTAGCAACCATGCCACTAAAGAGCTAGTCTAAAAAGACGTTAGTGGGAGGATTATTAATTTGGTTTCCTATTGATAATACTTATAGGTCTTTGAAAGAAATGCATTTGTTTCTCTGGCCTTCTGTTGAAGACAGCAAAGTTTGAGGTTTTTGCTGGATCTGAAAAAAAGAATATCTTGTTTCACAATGCGTTGTCCCTTATCAGTGAAGGATTAGTCATAGTAGCTTTTATGACTATCTAATTCTGAGTAAGAAAATAGGAGACTATGTTAGTTTCAGAGGCAATCATGATAAAGTTTTCTGACTGTCTGTACATAACAGGTGGGAAAATATTTGTGTTTGGCAGGGTAATTTCAGTGGTGCTATAACATCAAGATCCTGTGATCCTTCAGCCATTAGTCCTAGGTGTACATGGGCTCCTTCAGCAGTGTTTTGTATTGGGTGTTGTCTTCTCTACAAGAAGAGAAGAGAACAAGTGAAAAGCCTGAACTAATTGGTGCCTAAATCATGAGTCCGATATGAGTAGGAGTGTATTTTAAGGTCAGCAATTAATAGTTCAGTAACACATCACAAGCTGAATTTTGTCTTTGCTGCTATGAGGAAAAGCAGAACTTGCATGGTTGCAAGCCTGTATCTCAGCTCATTCCCTAGCATTGCTTCCTATGCCTCTTTTCTGGCCAATGTTGGACATGGTGCAGGTTTGTTGACACCCTGCATTACAACATGGAGCTCGCAAAGCTGAGTGTTTAGTGCTTCTGTCTTTTCTGTTAGCATTCCATTGTAAAGGCTTGGGAGCACACCATTTTGCTGTTATTGTACCTCCTACATGCTCAACTTCACTTGTTCAGTTTTGTTACCCAAATAAGCCACCTACCAAGTCCTCTGTTTTTCCTTCTCTCCCACCATGTAACAAGCTGGAGCTAAGCAAGCTAAAAATCAAGCAATGACTCTATTTATAAGAAAATCCTTGTAAAAGTAGGATAGCAATAGTTAACCAGTGATGACAAAATACATCCCCTCAGCCTGCTTGCATATGTGAGAACATGAGATGTCCTCTTTCTTTTAACAATATTTTGACTGTGTCATTGTAACTGCTACCATATCATACTGGCCTAATCTATGCAAGGGCAGAGAGCACAAAGCACGTTTGTATACAAAGTTAACGTGTTTGTTTGATTTAGCTTCAGTTGAAGAACTACTGCTTAATTCAGCCATTATGAAATGGCAGGTACAAATACAAAGAGGAAAAAGATTTTTTTTCAACAAAAAGGGATGAAGTATAATTTCAGTATTTTTACTTCATGCAGATATGTATTTCATACTTTTCTAGATTAATATCATGTTTATTTTTCTCAATGTGATACTTTTCTCCTGTATGGAAGAGTAATTGTCCATGATCTCAGTGGGAATCGCGTTGCATTCTTGTGGTGAGGGCTCAAATTATACTCTTCATGAAGTAAGATGTCATACTTCTATGCTAACAAAAAGTTTATTAGTTGCGTTAAAACAAAACAGTACTCATATTGGACTATGAAATAAGATGAAGGTAAAACATTTTATAGTTTTTGAGAAAGTATCAGTGTCAAAGTCTCGAAGAGCACTTACTTTAATGATACTGCATTCTTACCATACTCAAGTCATTGCTCATTCTTAGTTTCCTGTATAGGTTCTCTGTTGCCAGGGTCACTTACGTTATTTTTCTTAGATTAATACTTCTGGTGACTTGCTGACCCCTTACACTAAACAAGATTGTCAGGTAGATTTTCAAGCAAGTCTAGTTTGTGTCCCAATGTGATTAATCACTGACTTATTAAACACAATGGTAGCCCGTATTTGGTTATTGAGTGGGAGTTTTTGCCAGCTTGCACCTCTTGATGTGGTTACTGTCAATTCTTCATTTTGTCTCAGTGGTAAACTGCAAGATACAGTGCAGTACTGGTGTGACCTCAGTCCGTCCAACGATCAGATAGTGCTTTACCTCATCTTTTTCTGTGTTTTCTTGATACTTCATTCTTTGTGGGAGCTAGAAAACTGGGTAGTCGTCAAGTACCTTCCCCAATTACAGTTAGGGACCATATATATTAGTTCTTAAACAGGTCATTTGCCTTCGGAGTGTTCTCCCTTTTTTCTTAAAGCTAAAAGCATGCCATTTCTACAAGGGAACAAAATACTAAACTACTGGCACATGTAGTATAAATTGTATTTTTTTTCCTGAATTGAGAGAGTATACTGTTAATATTTGAAAAAAATGAAGTTATTGTATAAAACCAGCTCACAAAAAAGGGTGTTTCATAGAAGCACTGTAAGAATACTGTGAAGTATTCTTTTTGATCATAGGAAGGTGGACAGAGGCAGACCAGAACCTGTTAAGCAGAGTGTTGAAGATGCAATTAGCTAAAGGCTAAGATACTAACCTAGTTCTATGGCAGGTACAACCATGAATGCTAGTATTACAGCTGTAGAATAGCTTATTCTTTTGTAAATTAGTGTGTTAGTGGAAATGTCTAAGGTTTGGGATAAGGATAAATGACCTTGACCGAATAGAAGTTGTTTTCTATTTGTGCTGATGTTTGGTTTGAAGATGCTCAGAAAGAGGTGGTTAATAGTGAGATGAGGGAAGACTAAAGATGTTAAAATAGTGAATCAGCATAAGGACAGTAATAAAGGAATGGAAAGAAAAAGCCCTTATGCTAATTGAAAAAGGATTGATCAAGTTTGGAGAAAAGGTCACATAGTGCCTAGCTGACAACTGTATTGCTCTGGTTTTAGCTGGTGGCAGAAAGCTGTTGTAGAAATGGAATAAATCAATAGTAAATCAGGGATTGAGTGCATGTGTGGTTAAGTAGCTTTTCTCTGCTTTAAAATTCTGTTGCTGTGCTCCAGAAATCTTCCTAGCCATGAGCTCTGCTTTGTAGAGATAGACAAAATGTGACTTTTGCCCATTTCTGCATCGTTAATTTTATTTACCTATTTTTCTCTTTCATTGGCTATGCACTGAAGCTTCTCTCCAGTACAAGTCTCTTTCTCAGGGTCCTTATAGTACGACAGCTCTTACCTCTTCTGCAGTAGTGAAGCAGAACAGAAAAGAAACAGGAGCCCTAAGGATAGGTGAAAAGGAGAACTGAGCATGGTACTGTGAGAAGGTTCATTAGAGTGCAGACACTGCCATGTCTTCTCACTGAACATCAGATCTTTATCTGCTGAACATTGAAGCTTGGAGCAAGATGAATCCAATACTTCTTGCTGCACCATCTGTTTCCTTTCTGTCTTCATTTGCAGTCACAGCAGCTCAAAAAGAGATGCATACACCAGTAGGGTTAAATCTAATGAATGTAACTAGTAGGAGTTGCATCTTGTCAGCCAAGGCACACAGTGTTAAAATATCAGAGGGTATCTTTGCAAAGATACTCTAAGGATATCTGTATAGCCTGAAGAGCTTTCTATGTAATTCAGATTTTATTGATAGTTGCACAGTTACCAGAAAATGCTAAGTACTTTAGAGCATGAAAAATGTTTCGTTGGAAAAATCTTCCGCCTACAGCATTCCTAGTTGATGCCATTTGATTTGTATCCCAGGCAATGGTTTCAGTTCTGCTGCTTGGCACAAGCTGTGGGCTAACACCAGCATTTCAAAGTGTTCTTGTATGCAGTGAGATTCACAGGCTCTTTATTAGCGAGATAAAGCCTGGGCAGACATTAGTGTACAGTACCAGGTTATAAAACCACCAGGCAGATGGTTCAGAATCGACAGGCAGCAGGTACAGTTGCTTTGCTAGAAAAGGATCGCTCACACAGTGAAAGCACAGGATTTGGTAAAAGTTTAGATTTTGAAATCAGATTTCCTATGTTAGTGATTTTATTTATTTGTAGAAAAAAGCATGTACCATAACACTGTCTGCAGCCCAGCTAATACATCTCCAACTCTGAAATGACAGCGTAACTTATTTCTTACCTTATATGAAATGCAAACACTGACAAATTACTAAGAGTAGCTTTAATTTATGAAATTATTATTATGAAGTGTTGCTTACATAAGATTGATTATAGCATTTACTGATAATATTTAGGTACTTCTTTCCCCCCATAGCAGCAATTCTGCTTTTATTGCTGTTGGTTTTTTGTTTTGTTTTGTTTTTGTGAATAATCAAATTTGAACAGTTCTAAGAGCAACTATATTTTTCTGGTGTGTGTTCTTTGCAGGAGTATATGGTTTATAGGAAACATACATACATGAGATTGGATGGTTCTTCAAAGATTTCTGAACGACGGGATATGGTAGCAGATTTTCAGAACAGGTAATATATTTTAAAATGTGGTTTTGTGCTAAATCGTGTACTTAGAGAGTTGGTATGATTTAATGGAAATAAATGACATTTGCACTTTATCTTGTATGATATCAGATGGACCTCATTTATCTGAAGGTTTCTTGGTAGCTTGCTGACCAGGAGTCACTGGTGTTGACATCAAATCCAGTAGTATTTAGAAATTCATCATCTGTGAAACAGTATGAGAAGCAAATTTTAGTGTACCCACAATTGTTTGTTGCCATTCCAAGTATGTTATTACTTATAAAAAAGTTTGATAGAAACAGAGCAAATATTCATTGGTTATTATGTACTCTGAGAACTGACACTCTGTAAAGTTGAAATTGAGAATCTTGCATATGGTAGAGCTTTGAAAGTGACCTATTTTGCTGCAAAACAAGCCATATCACTTAAGCATGTTTCACAGAGTTGCAGTATAAATAAATAATTTTATCTTTAAAGCAGCAGGATTTATTAAGAAAGCTTAAGCTATAATATATATATTATAGATAAAAAGGGGGAGTTATTAAATAGTAAGACATGCTAACCCATTTCATTTAGTAAAATAAAGTGGATTCTTGCAATTTGTACTAGCCCATCAGGAAAGAAAACTATCTAATCATCTTATAATAAGTTCAAATATTTTAATATAACCTTGTCTCCATTGGGGGCACATTATAAATAAATATTTGAATTTATGGTTATTAAGTTTCCTTTTAATCATGAAATATGGCTTGGTAGGATATCAATTTGGTGTAGTAGTTCACAGTAAGGTTACCCTTCCTGAACGTTGATGTGAGCTTTTAAGAAGGTCAGTTTTGTTTTTCAGATGAGTTAGGTTCACAGATTGTTGTTTACTGCGAGGAGAAAGCACGTGTTCTAGACTATAGTCCTTGCGTTACCAGTCCCAAGGTATCTCAGCTGAAGATAGGAGGAAGAAGCTATGCACAGCCTTTCAGGCCACTGGTTCATGAGGCTTAAAGACCTGAAGAACTGTGTTGCAATGAAAAGGCTTTCAGTGAACTCCTTAGAGCAATAAAACTTGAAAAGAGGATGTGCCAAATACCTGAAGTGAGAGGACGGTGCAGTGCCTTTCTTTCTGTTTCCAGTTGTTAAAAACAGGTTCCTTGCTGGTTATGATGTCCTTCTGGAATCCTGACACTTCTTCCTGTAAGGTCCTTCAACCAAAGAAGTCAAGAAATTTGTTTTTATTAATAAAAAGAAATTTGTTTTTATTAATGAATAGAACAGCTAAAGAAAAATAATCATTTCAACAGGAAATCCCTTTTAGATATAGGTCAGCCAGTATAAACAAGAATTCCTATTAAAATGTTACTCGAGTTCCTCTTATACATGATTTACTTATGAGAAATGTTTCCAGGAAAAAAAGCCTGACTGAGACTAAACTATCCTGCAGGATGTCCTAGCAGGGTGCTGAAAATATGTAACCATGGAATGATAATTCATTCCTGTAGTCCGTGGCACTGTCCTCTTTCTTTCCTTTCCATATGGCATTTCCTGAAGCGTTCAGGTGACTGTCTGTATGCACGTTCCACTATTGTTGTAAGAGTCAAAAGACTTCCTGGCCAAGGATTACCTACATAGTGAACAGGCACCTGCTGTCGTCTTTAGCTTTGTACCTGGAAGATAAAGTCTAGAGATTGACAGCTTGGTTTCAGTTTCCTCCCAGATGTCCATAGCTCAAGATGGAGTTTTGTAGTCTGAGATTTCAGACTGCCAAAAGCCTTCTATTTCTAATCTTAGAGTTCTTGGCTTTTTTTCTTTAAAATTCGTAACTTAAATAATTATTTTTTGTCTATTGTCTTCTTGAGGGGGGAAAAAAATCTTTTGTTGGAACAGAGTAGGTTCTTTGAGAGTCTGTATTTTATCATACAGCCTTGCCAGGTAAACACTGGTTAATTGTTAATATCTTGAAGCTCGACTCCTGAGAAAATAGTCAGTTCTACTTGACTTGCAAGGATACGGATTCCAAAACCCTTATTTTTTTTATTTTTATTTTTTTACATTTGTTGATTTGTACTAGCATATGCATAATTGCATGCAATACACCTGTACTTACTCCAGCAAGGGTTAGAAAGACCCTTTAGATTTGCTGAGTGGGCTTTTGCGGACAGACTGCCTAAATACAGTTACTCGAGAAGATGCCCCATGCTGCTTATTCAGCAAGAGTTTCTGGTCCTTTACTAATTTTGCATGCGTTAGCATATGGACAGTGTGGTACCAAAAGGACGTGGCATTGCAGAGTGTCTTCTCTTAAGCACTTCTCTTGCTGTGCACTGTCAAAGGACATCAGCCTCTGAGGGGTCCTTTCTAGTACTGCCTGCTTTGTGCCAACCTGTACACAGACCCGTACGGTGTTAAACACAGCTATATACTGCTGACTCCCACCAGTGGCACTAGTGAGGTTCACAACCTTAGCAGAAATCCTGATTTTGCTGTTACCACTTGAGCTTTCTTCAGTACTTGGTTGTCCTATGTCTAGACCTGCCTCCTTTGTTTTCTGTGTGCGCTGTGTTAGAACTGCCCCTGAATTTCAATAACCGTGTTCCCTTTTCTCTGACTCCTCAGATTGCAGCTAGGACTTAAAACACTTTTACAGTCACTTGTCTAGTGTGCCCCAAGTGCCTCAGTTACATAAAGGATTATTAGCTTTAGAGGATTATTCCAAGTCAGGTATTGGGATGCCTCATATCTTTGTTAGTAGCCAGCATTCCTAAATCTGATGCCAGCAACTCCCCCAAGAGTTGTTTGTTCTGTTCAAAGCACCAAATTTAGAACAAAAATTGCATCTACACAATTTCAACATTTATTTTTCTTTCTTTATCATTGAGTGTTGTTAGGGCAAGAATTTTTTGACAGGACCCGAGGGAATGGCATGGAGCTGTGACAGGGGAGGTTCAGGCTGGGTGTCAGGAAAAGGTTCTTCACCGAGAGGGTGGTCGGGCACCGGAACAGGCTCCCCAGGGAAGTGGTCATGGCACCGAGCCTGCCGGAGTTTGGGAAGCGTTTGGACAATGCTCTCAGGCATACGGCTTAATTTTTAGGTCGTCCTGTGTGGAACCAAGAGGTGGACTCAGTGATCCTTATGGGTCTCTTCCAACTCAGGATATTCTGTGATTCTGTGAATTTTTTTTAACATCGATCAGTTCTGGGAAACAATAAATTGTTCTTTATCTATATGAAATCTTAATTTCCAGTGTGGGCAAGATAAACAAGCCTTGGTTTGTTTTGATAGAGATAAGAAGCTGCTATTGCAAACTGAATGCTTGCGTGTTCCAGCAGACCTGATTTGTATATTAACTTCTTTCATATGTTTTTCTCTTGACCATGAACAGCACAAAACATTCTGAAGCGTTCAAGTAATAAAAATAGCCCTGATCACTTCACATGGGTCAAAAAATTTACTTCCGTGGTTACTTCTTGTTCCTCATGCACAAAATAAGTTTTTTTTTTAATCTCTTTCCTATCCAGGAATGATATTTTTGTGTTCCTGTTAAGCACAAGAGCTGGAGGCTTGGGCATTAACCTTACAGCTGCAGATACGGTAGGTGAAGTTTCACAAAGTAATACAGAACAAAAAAATTAGCTTACTGATGTTCAGTGTTCAATTCTCATGTGCCTCCAACCACCATTTTTCCCAAGCTGCTCATCTGCTGCCTCCTAGCCTCATGATTTATGTGGGAAAATGGGTTTTGCTGTGTGGAAGGTCGAACTCTTATACCCATGCTGATCAATATTTTTTTAGTGCTGCCATTCTCATAATGAAATTGCCTAACCTTGTTTACATTGCTTATATTTGTAATACAATATTATCTTGGTGATAAAGTTGCAGAATATTGGGCACCTGGTGTACACTTTTTGGTTGCCGTTAGAGATACCTTCCTTCTCCTGACATACATCGGTAACAGACTCTAGAAAGAAGTGTTTGACTGAAGGGGTCTCCAGATGCAAAAGACACTTTCATACGAGTGCTGTTTCTTGTACGGCTGCTTGCTCTTGAGGTTCAGCAGCAGAGGAATCAGTAGCACAGGTGCCAGTCACCCTTTTTTCTGTGCACAGTGGAATGAAGCAATGTCAGTTGTGTTGTGCTTGTGCTTCTAAATGAATATCAGCTAGTCAGGAAAGGTAAATTTCTTCCTTCTTGTGTGCCTGAGGTGTAAAGGCGTACTGATTTAGGTGAATTGCAAGTATTTGCACTGTGGAGCACTTACACTGATCACTAGGGAGGGAATACTGATCTACACGAACCATTTATCTTTTCAGTAACTGCTGTTCTTGTGCTTCTAACATAATACCTCAGGTGCATGCAGATTTGAACCCAAGACAGACTGTAGTGCTTGCCACACAAAACCAAAGATCCCTGAATCAAAAATATGATGTAATTCTTTAAATACCCCATCATCTCTTGATATTACTTAAAAGAAGTCAGAAGAAAGCTCTCTGTAGGATTTTCAGGGTTGAAAAATTCTCTCAATTGAAGTTGCTTCAACAGAGTTAAAAAAACAGATGGAAACACAGGCATGCTTGTGCAGGCTCCTTGCATGAGCATTCTTAGTTCTGTGTTTTTGTAGCTCTCCGAATACTTCATCTAACATTATTTTAATGTCTTTTTTTTTTTTTTTAACGTTTACTGTGCATAAAGTACGGTTAGAATGATAGGGCAATCTGAATGTAATGTGACATTTCATTTTTTTGTGGTGAAAGCACTAGAGTTATTAGACTAGACTAGGCTTTATTCAGATCTTGAAAAAAGTATTACTTTTTGTGTGAAATTCTGATTTGATGGGCTTTTTCTGAAGGTAAGTAATGCTCTAAAATGGCTTCATGATGCAATTAGTTATAGGCTCATAAAATTATAGTGATTTAATATGGTAATTAAACTCCAGAATTTTGTGCCTCCAAAGCAGATTTGTTGAAGAAAATATTATAGACATTCTGTGGAAGTTGAAATATTCATAGGGTCAATTAGTTTGAATGCATTTGAAATGCAATGGAAAAGATTTTGTATGACTGGGCAAGGCTAGGTGAATACAGCCTACAGTGGGCAGGTGATTCTTGGGGTCTGAATAGGGGAACTTTCGTTTTTATCAGTATGTTGGTTTTTTTGTTTGTTTAGTCTCCAGCTACTGTAAATGTATGGTTTTATTTAATCCTTTATGTTCTGGTGTTCTTTCACAGGTAATTTTCTATGATAGTGATTGGAACCCAACAGTAGACCAGCAAGCCATGGACCGGGCACATAGGCTGGGTCAAACAAAACAAGTCACTGTGTACCGGTTGATATGTAAAGGCACCATTGAGGAGCGCATCTTACAGAGGGCTAAGGAAAAGAGTGAGGTAGGAATAAAGAAATCATCTGGAATAAGAAGTTACAGAAATGTTATCAAAAAACACATATCAAAACAAGTAAAGAAATTAAAAAAAAAAAATCTCTGCAGGGAGACAAACCAAAAGGGTTAGTTTCTTTTCTGGGTTAGTTTCTTACTCTGTCTTTGTTCAGACAAACAAATCTGTGTCCCTAGCACAGCATCGTTACAACTGCATTATATAAACTGGGAAGAAACTAATTATTTACACTATGACTTCATGGAAACTATTTCTTATGATACAATGAAACTACTTTGGCCTCTTTAAAGCTAGAGCTTACATCTTTGCTGTGTCAGAGCTGTACTGATTCCTGTAATGTTATACTGTTACACCACAGCTGATTTTTTGAAGAAACTTGAAAGGTAATTAAGGGACAATTTTCGAGGTGTGAGGGTTGCCAGAAGAGCTCAGTGTCCTGCAGCATCAAGCAGTAAATGGATTAGAAACTTTAAACCTCATGATACTTTACTGGCAAGAAAAAATTACTCGCAATCACTTTGGTAGCAGTAGATAAACTATATACAAGGCTCAGATGTTGTGTGTGCTTGGGGTTTCTTTTAGCTTTTGTCTTAATTAGATGCTGGTCATGGCACTGCAGCAACTGAAGCATCTCTAGCTGAACGCATTCATATTTCACTTGTTGAATTTCATCCATTTTGCGGTAGGATACTGCACTTAGTCACCTGACATCAACCTGAAAATAAGTGTAGTCTTTTTGCTGGCGATGCAAATCATCAAAATTGGCTTATGCTAAAGCTTGTTCTCTTTTGCTAAGTTGCACCTCTTATTGTTTTATTTTTTTTAGTGTAGTTGAATTAATAAAGGCTGAGTGAATTACTGAAACTGAGACACTGGCTGAATATAGAGATTTAGTTTTCAGTCAAGGAGATTAAATGTTGTACCCTTTAAGAATGTGATCTGCATGATCCTGTATACAGATTGCTTGAAAAATAGAACTGCTAATTTATACCTCATAGGAGTACTGCTGTATTTTTACTCTATGATCAGCAATATATTAAGCAACAAACAATAACAGTATTATTACGTGGTGCTTTAGAAGTGTACAGCGTGGTACAACGGATGGCAATTTTCTGCTATCTATCTCAGTTGCTTCTCATATTTTAATAATTACACTGAATTAAAATCTTCCCTTAAATTTTGCTACTAATTTTAGTATGATAGAGGAGTTGAATTAATTCTGACTTCACATGCTTGCACTTGCATATTTTTTTGTCTGGCTTTCAGTGAGGGGTAATAAGAATGTTTCATGGCTCCTTTGAGTAATCTCTCCTTTTTTTCCCTCCTCTTTTTTTTTTCCTAGATCCAGCGAATGGTGATTTCAGGTGGCAATTTCAAACCTGACACTTTGAAGCCAAAAGAGGTGGTCAGCCTTCTACTAGATGATGAAGAACTAGAAAAGAAATGTATGTGAAATTCATCTTGTAGCATTTTCTCCATCTTCCACTCCATTAGCTTATAAAATCTGGTTTTATCTCTACAAACACATGTATTTCTGATAACCACTTCCGTTTCCTGGCTCATTTTGTATTGCCACTCTTGTTAGTACAAGCTGGTTTGATATCACTGCTGAGCTGAGGGGTGAGGTTGTGCAAGAGAGACATGATGATGTGATAAAGTTTTTATTGGCACTCGTTCAGGATCATTACATTGTTCCTGAATGACAGAGCTTTGACAATAATTAAGTAGGTCATGACAAGAAAAGTATTAATAAATAGTTTTGAAGCTGTATTAGAGGTACACGCTTTTATGTTTGACAAAAGTCTTCAGCTGTAAGACTTTTTAGATACAGAGAGTTTTAATATAGTAGTTCCCCTTCAAGTGTTTCAGCATGCTTCAGTTTTAATATAGGTGTCTTTTCTTCACAGTTCTGTTAGAACTAGAATTTCTTGTAAGATTCACAAAAGGATATGAAGTGTCTTTCCAGTGGTGACAACTTTGTGTTTCTTTTCTGACAGTGCGTCAGCGTCAGGAGGAGAAGCGACAGCAAGAAGAAACAAATCGTGTGAAGGAACGTAAACGTAAAAGGGAAAAATATGCTGAAAAGGTACCTTGATGCAGGGAGGTTGCCTGTGTCAGTGTTAGAGAGCCTGAAAAGCTTCAGATACGCTATTACATAGCATGGAAACATTTTATGGAAAGGCAGTCTAATGAGTAAAGCTTTTTCTTCACCATTGAACCTCAGTCTGGCACTTCCTACACAGAAAAGGGATGTTACAAAATATGTAATGCATAGTTCCCTGTATTTTAATATCATTTGAAACTTGAAAAATTTGGAAGTACTGCATACCCAGACAACACAGTAGATCATCGGTAGTCTACAGACGGCAGTCTGGGAACTCGTGTTTGAAAAAACAAACAAACAAAAAACAGTTGAGTGATCATTCTGTGGCATATACAATGGAGATTTAATTAAGATTTTGTTTTGCAAGGGTGAAAAGGGAATAAAAATAAAGCACCAAACATAGATAAATCCCAAATAGCTATGTGGCTTGTGCGGAGTGGGGGAAGATAAGTTTGTTTAAAAAAAAAAAATCATTAAAACTAGTTTATGAAAATTCTGAATTTTTGAGACTGGGAGGCTTTGCATTAATTAATTTTGTATAATGGTAAGGAATTTCAAGCTTACTTTAGAAGGCAGTGGAAATCAAAGTAATTCCATAGGAGTAATTCTTCAGCGCTCCAGCTATTTTATGAAGAAGGAAAAAAAAAAAAAAAGTACTACTTACATCTAAAGACAGAGCCTTTATAGGATCTGTTACTTTGTCCTTCAGAAACTTTTTTTGGATAATTGTGGACATGGCATTTCTTTGAGTTACAATACTGCATTAGACATTGAGATTTTAGTTTGCATGTTCCGCTTCTTCTCTTTAATTGTATTTTTCATTCCCTGTGTTGTTTTATTTATTTCAGAAGAAGAAGGAAGATGAGTTGGATGGGAAGAGAAAGAAAGAGGGCATGAACCTTGTGATCCCATTTGTTCCCTCAGCTGATAACTCCAACCTGTCTGCTGATGGGGATGACTCCTTTGTTAGTGTAGATTCTGCCATGCCCAGCCCTTTCAGTGAGGTGAGACTCCCTGCTTCTTTAAAGTATGTTATTTCAGTTGTGTTCTTACATCCTGTAGGGTTCTTGCTTTCTGTCATTTCAGCTAATGCAGAGTTCAAATATGTAGGGAAGTGAGATGTCTTAAAGGTGAACCATGAAAGTGAAAATAATTTGTTGAAAACATAGCAGCTGCAGTAAGCTGCCCACTGTAGCTCCTATGTGTTGACATGCCACTATGCCCCTCTTTGTTTGCTGTCTGTCTTCCTTTTCTTACAGCAAATTCATGCTCTGAACTTCTCATCCCTTTCAGCCTCTGAAATAACTTCATTCCTGCCTGCAGTCCCACATACTGTCTTCCTACATTCCTCTCCCTTTTTCCTGCCTTTGTCATGCTCACATTTATAACTGCGTGCCTTCTTCCACACCAATACTTTCCATCGCAAGAGCAGTCTTTCTGCTCCTGAACCAAGCTGTATCCCTCAACTAGCTCCTCAAAGTTCACTTTCTTTGCACGTACTCCTCAGTAGTCTCATTTGCATCCGCTTCTCTGCTTCCTTCCTTGCTTCTGATTCTGAGTCAGTGTGGTTTTTAATCTGGAATTTAGACTGTATTTTCTTTCTCTTTTTTTTTTTTAATAAAGAATTGCAAACATTTTTTGGCAGCAAATATATTTTGTTCTATACCATGTTGATTAAGATTCCTATGTTGTATCATTCCCTTACTGATAAAGATTTTTACTGGCACTAGTATTAGGTCAAGAGTCCTGTTGTTTTCTCTCTTGCAGTCTGAGAAAGATGCACAATACAACAGCATTTTTCTTCAATCTCTGCTGAGCCCAGTAGTCTCCTGCTTCCTAACATTTATGTTCATCATTTGAAATTAAGTAGCTCCTGGAGGTCTTTACTGCTGCTCAGCATGTAATTAGAGGGTGTAGTGTGATTAGGCAGGATATGTATCATGTTGTTAGTCTCAGAGAAAATGAGAGAGATCAGAACAAGTACCAATTAACTACTTGTGATTGTATGTCTTACTATCTTTGTACCCTTCCCTTTCCTAACTGGAGAAGCTAACAGCTTTGTTCTTGATCATGTTTAGATATCCATCAGCAGTGAATTACATATGGGCTCTATCCCTCCCGATGAGAGCAGTAGTGATATGCTTGTGATTGTGGATGATCCAGCTTCTTCAGCACCTCAGTCAAGGGCAACAAACTCTCCTGCTTCCATTACAGGCTCTGTTTCAGATACCATGAATGGTCAGTACTCTTGCCTTGACTTACTACTAACTCATATTAAACCTTGACTTTGTTTGCCTAGGTGGTACATTTTCTGCATTTTAATCTGATTCTGTGTATGGTTGGCAAGATTTGCAAAAAATAATTTGTCTTTTCATTGAGAAATTATTTCTGATTTGATAGGAAATCTGTTTATAGTCTGTCATTCATCACACTTTCCTTTTTCCTGTGTTAGTTACTCTAAGAGTTTCGTCCCTTGTTCCTATATTACAGAGAGCTCACCTTACCAAATTACAGACAACCAGAGAACTACTTAATCTCTAAACTTTTCCTTGAATTTGCCATAGGGCTAATAATCAGTCCTCTATTTCCACTGAGTGATTGAAGCAGCTATAATTTTAAATAATCATAACAGTTTTTAACTACCATAACTTTATACTCTGAAATAAAGAGAGTCATGGTTCTTGCTGAGTTTCTTTACAGATAGCAAAGGGAAAGAACATATATCTTCGTTAAGAAAATGCTTCATTCTGAAGTAGAACCCAGAATCCTCCATCTATTTGTGGATTGGATTCAAAAGATAATGACAAGGAGTTAATAAGATGTAATTAATGAAGGGTCAAGTTTTGTATACATAATTTATTTTCATGAGATCAATACTTGTTAACAGTGTCTGTATTAACGTAAATGAACAGTATCAGTTAACAGGAGCGGTATAAATGTAAATGGCAGGTAGTTATGATGCTGTATTTATTTGTGAGTCACCTGACATACGATAGCAGTTACTGTTTTAACATTCTTTTTGTTGTTGTTGTTGTTAAGGTGTTTCAATGCAAGATACACCTCTCACTGGGAGAGGCCAGTCAGGTCGAAGCCGTGGTCGTCCTAAGGGATCAGGCAGTGGATCAAAAGGCACCGGGAAAGGCAGAAGCCGGAAATCGATAGCGGGAAGCGCAGCCGCAATGGCAGGTGCCAAAGCGGGGGCAGCGGCAGCCTCTGCAGCAGCATATGCAGCGTACGGGTACAATGTCTCTAAAGGTATGTGGGGGAAGGGAGGCAGCAGGCTACCCAGAGCAGAGCCAACCACATGAGTTTGGACGATTGCTTGTTTACAGCCTGTCAGAAAATACATACAAGTGCTGTATTGCTGGTGTTCTTGTACAGTATATTCTGAGATCCAGGCAAAGCACAATGTGATGCGGTAGTAGTGTGAAAGGATAGCCAGTTCCACCACAGATGACCTTGAGAGGCTAGTCTTGCAGAATTTTCATTTGCCCTTTAAATGATCTCATTCCAAATACTTCTCTTGTTTTGTTTTTTTTTAATTATTATTTTATTTTTATTTTGGTGCCCAGACAAATTAGATAGTGTTGGTTGTCCCATGGGTTTGGCTGTGGCTTTCCTGTATTGCTGTCATGTTGAAGTTACAGCATCAGGTTTAAAATGTTCTAAACTGGTGGTGATGGAGCTTCAGCTTTACACCAGGTATAGTTAGCCCAGGGTTGAAATGCAAGATGATTTGTATGTTTAGGCCATCCCTCCTCATTAAAATCTCATTAATCATGAATGCAGGGTCATCTTAGGACTAAGTGTTAGTATATTGTTTCCATTTAAGTTTTTTTTGTTGCTGAAGTAATACAAGTGGAATGATATGCTCACATGGAATTTGATTCTCTTTTCCATTGCTAGGCATGTCTGCAAGCAGCCCTCTACAAACAGCAATTATTCGGCCTTCTGGACTTGCAGATTTTGGACCTTCAAGCGCCTCTTCTCCCTTGAGCTCCCCTTTGAGCAAAGGAAACAGTGTTTGTGGCACCCCCAAAAGCTTAAACCTGACCAGCAGTCTCATATCAGAAACTCCAATTCGGAAGCAAAGCAAAGGTGCCCACACCTCAGGTGGTCGGTAGTAATTTTGAACCCCCAAAGCTTGTCTGAACTGTGTTGGCTTTCAAAGTAGACCACCCTGCAAGTTGAAGGCATGCAAATGAATGCCTTGTTGCTGTCAAGCACCTGTGTGAAAAGAAAATCAAAGCACAATGGGAATGGGTGGTTTATGTGAGCACTTTGATTATGTGTATCCCAAAAAATTATCTTTGCAGACACTGCAAGAAGGATGGAAGGGGGAATCTGGGGTAACTGTGAGAGAGTGTCAGATCGTGTTTTATTGACACATCTGACAAAGATTCCCAAGAAAGCATCCAGGTACTCCATGCAATATCCCAGGGCTGTGTGTGCTTGAAGTCACACGAGTGTACTTTCTCTCCTGTAGCTTGAGGTGGAACCCAGCTTTAGTTTTATCCTATGAAATCAGTATCTGAATGCCAGGGATATCCTCTAGAGTCAGAAGACATTTCTGTACAGGGAGCTGGTCAGTGTATATGCAGGGGTAACTGGGGGCTAAGCTGAGGATGTTGTGTGATAAAAGAAAATCTTGGGTTTTTCTAGTGTGGGCCTCTGAGGTTTTTTGTTGGGTTGTTTTTTGTTTTTTTGAAGTTTGAAATGCAAAGGAAGGTATCTCAGGTGGTTTCCAGGGAACGGACTCTTTTCAGCACCGTTTGTCAAGAACAGGTTGAGCCACAGAGCAACGAGAGCTCTGGCAGGCCTAGTGGGAATAGCAGCACCGCCTCTGCTTCGTACAGGGGAAGAGGCTACAAGCCAGTGATTTGGTTTGCGTTTCAGAGTTCTTACCAGCACGAGCACTTGCTGTGTTAAGAATGATTTTTCCCATTTCTGACGTGTGCTGAACTCTTAAAGGCTTAGAAACACAATCAGGCTCTACTTGTACAAATCTCAAGAAGAGGGAAAGTTGCAGTGCCGAGGAAGAGTTTGCTGCTGTTCCTCTCGCTGTGCCATAGCAGAGCGTGGTTCTGCAGCTAGCAGTGCTGCGAGGGGAGCAATGAAAAACAGCACTGAAAGAGAACTGTGCCATTCCCATTTCCAGCCAAATCCTGGGGAAAAAAGATTGTCTTGTATCCCAGCCATCCATTGACTGTTCCTCCAGTGCGTTTTCCCTTCATCTTTGTGATCGTCACACGTACTAGCTTGGTTGAGTTCCCTGTGGGTACCAGTAGCCGTCTCCCATAAGGCTGATAGAAGGCAGTGCTGCCAGTGCCCGTCTGTGTTCTCATTCTCCGATTGCTCCTTCCCCTTTCTCAATGCACAAAACCCCTCTGTAGCCCCTTGCTTTGCTGTAAGCGTTGTCTGCATTGCACTGAGATTTAGGTGTGGGGCAGTTCTTCTGTCTGACACATTGAATTAAAAGGCTGTTCTGGGGCACTTTCAATCCCTCGAGAGAAGCAAGTTATGAGTTGCAGGTCTGGGCTGTGACAGCAGAAGATGACTTTTTTTATTATTATAATTTTTTTTCCAACCCCAAATCCTTTGCCTGGCGTCCTACAGTGTGGAGCAAGTGCTTCCTGTTGGCTCTGCCTCTAATTTGCACACCTGAAAATAGCAAAACTGAGCTTACTTAGATTGATTTTTAAACAGATTTGCAGGGGATAATTGAGGGGGAGATGGTGTTTAATTAACTCATGAAGACTTCCCCCTTCCCCTTGTATTCACATGTATATATGATATTTAGAGGGAATCAGACAAATGCCAAGCCTTTTTTTCTCTTTGAATGTGCTGTCTATTTTTATAACTGAACTTGTACATATGTATAAAGAGAGACACATCTTTCTTTTACTAACTGGAGAAGAAAATCTTAAATAAAATGGAGTGAGATAATTTTATGTAAATCGGTGTCTTTGTGGTTTTTATGCTTATAGCTATATGACAGGATTAGAGAAGAGAGATGCTCAAAGTAATGCTCTAGAGTGTTTGCGCTCTTCGGAGTATCACATTCTGTAACCTTTTTCAATTGCAGCTGTACAAGTTATGTCTGTATTCACTGATTAACTGGTAATTTACTTTGGAGCAGGTATGCAGCAGATCACAAGAAAATAGAAGCAACTATAATTGCATAATGGTATCTGAATTACAATGGTTCAATTCAACAGTTGATTGTTTTGGGACATCATTCTCTACAGATTTTTCCTTTTTTTTTCCTTCCATTTTCAGGTTATTTTTTCAATGGGAGGTTAAAAGACTTTTTTGTGTTGCAGTCTTGATTTTCAAACTGTTAGACAGTTGTGTCAATTTGGTGTAATCCAAAATGGAGAGAGAAATAACATTTGTAACTTGAAAAGATTGAGGAAAAAAAAAAAGTAGTATTCTGTTGCATGTATCCTTTTGGAAGATTAAATTATTGGTATTGTAAAAACTGATAATAGCATATTAAAAACTCATTTAATCTTCAAAAGAAATACAGAATAATATCACAAATTGTGGCAAAAGTAGCAGTAGCCTAGCTGCATGTGAAACTTGCATCAGGCTAACAAATTCAGGAAGACCTAATGTAGCAGTAAAATAAAGGAGCTGCTAGATCATATCCAGTTCAAAATCTGTAAAAAGTTTGAACAGGTGCATTCTTTGTATTATGCATCATAGAAGAATTGAGATTCTGAGATATTACTCAAGAAATTAAGAAGTATTCAGGTAAAGGCTGTTCTATTCAATTTCTTGACTTAGAGATTTAATGAGTACTAGAAAGACAAAGACGGGGAAATATTTTAAGGAGGTGGGAGAAGTTTTGTGGTCAACACCATGGGGAACACTTCTGTTTAAATGAGTGAAATGGACATGCACACTGAAACTTTGTTCTTTGGAATTTCAGTCTGAGCATCTTTTCACTCAGACTGTGCATTGTGCGCTTGTCTTAAGGATTAATGGCAGAGAATGTCCCTTTCCTCTGAGGGATTGAGGTATTTGCTACTGGCAGAAACAGAATATTGAATTAACAGAGTTTGTGATCGAATCTGGAATGGTGAAATAGATGTCAGCATGTTTTGGGAGATGTTGGGAATGTGTATCCTCTGGCTATTTCATTGTAGCATTGATACCTTCATTCACCAATTACTGCAAAACTGTTAAATACAGTTCCCTAATTATTACTACAAGCCATTTTCTCTTTCTGTCATGGGTTGAGTCTGTTGTCCTCATGTCAGCCACTGATAATCTCCCCTATTTTGCAAAGAATTACAGACTACTGTAGGAGGGTTTTGAACTAGACCTGCTTTAATTCTTAACTTCAGGGTATTAATACTGCACTGACCAAATGTAGTGTTATTTCTGTGCCTTCCTCCTTTTCTGTTGCATGCTTTCCCCACCACAGTGTCTCTGCTCTTTGCTGTCTTATGTTATGTTTGTGGAATGCCTTCTGTCTGCCTAGGGCTATATTTTGCTTTATTCCCATTTTCCTGAAGTATTTCCTTTAGCAGCATTTCCCGGGGGTGGCTGGGAGCGGGGCACACAAAGCTTAGTGTGAAAAGCTCTGTGCCAAAGGAATAGGAATCTTTGTTTGTAGCTTAGGCACAACTGAGTTGCAGTTGGAAGGAGGAAGAGCACAACTGATACAATCACTTTATGGGCAGGATGTGGATCAATATACTTTGGGAAATGCTGCCCAATGGCCACTGCTCTGCAAGTCCTGATCCACAGTCTGTAGGGCAAGCTGGTCTGCTTCTGCTCCCAGGTATATTGACAGGCTGCTCCTCCTCTTGCTTCTGCCTCATCTTTTCTTTGTGTTGACTGTTCAGTCTGAAGCATGTTACAACTTTGAAGGAGCCTTGTAAGCACATCTTGTTCTCCCCTTCCTGCTAAAGAAGAGATGGTTGTGCACTCCATGCTGACCTTTGGAAATTTCTGCTCGAGTGACTGGAAAAGAGATACCCAAAGAGATGTTGCTTGGATGTTAAGTATAACTGAGACGTATATACTAAAATAAAGGCAATTGCATCTTATACTCCTAGGCATAAGCACTCACTGAATTGTGAAATGTTTTTTTATTTTATTTTTCTGATTTGCAGCATGCACCAGGTGTGTAGTGGTGAATGAGAGGGGAAGGGGCAATTCATCATCCTCTTAGGAGCATCGTTACTAGCGTGATGCATACGGCCCAGCCCTCAGATCCAACCAGCAGGTCTCTATTGTAAACAATAGTCTTGTAGCTTTCAGATTAGCATTCTGAAAAGCCAGCACCAAATGCCTTAGGAAATGGAGAAATGCATGATAAGATGAGTTGGGTTTCCTCCAGCTTCGCGCTCTTCTTAGCTCCTGCTTCTTTCCTCAGGAAAGTGAATTTATTGCAAAGCTAATGGGTCTTCAGGCATTTTCTACCAAACTCTATTTACATGATGTTCTAGTGGCATATGAGGGTATTAGTTTGCTTCCCAGGCATGAGGAAGTGTTTCAGTGCTCAGGTATGAAATGACAACTCCTTCCTTCCTTAGCTGATGAGCGTCATTGATAGAATGAGGTATGGGAGGAAAAGATTTAAACGCCATTTTCATGTTTTCTTGAGTTTCCCATGGGCTGTCTCTTCCTTCTTCTGCAGTGTCATTGGTTGTGCTAAATCCTCCGTACTGTGACACAACAGTAGCGAGGTGTGATGTGAGCTTCTGAGCATCCAGGTGGTACAGTATCCCTTGTCATCTCTGACACTAGTTTGCAAGCACCTGTTTTTTCCTTCTTGCTCCTTAGCCTTTCCTAACTTTTCTCAAGACCCATATGTTGTCTTCAGGGCTTTTGTTTAACAGGAGAAATGTTTCTGTTTAAAGGTGTTAATTTTTAACCAAATGACCCTCACAGCCTTGCATCGCAAGGTTGTGGGAACTGAATTAAGAGAAAGCTAAGTGTACGTGTAGTTTGCAAGCATCGTGACACTGAATAAACCTTCACCAACATTTTCGATAACAAAAACAAAAAGACTGTAATTGCTCCTCTGAGGTTAGAAGAACCCATTCGGAAATTTCCTGCTGTTCTGGACTGTCACACAAAACTGACGTGGGCCTTCCTCTAGGAAGAAATAAATTACAGGCAGGAGCCCTCTGTACTGTGAGATGTCTATCATTCAGGTTTCTTTTACTGTTCTCTCCTGATGTTGTAGCCTAGTTCAAACATAAAAATTCTCATTTGTATTCAGGCTAGTGAGTGAATTTCAGAATTTTACAGCCCCTGTGTGAGCAATTTTATGATGCTTATTCTACAGTTATGTCCCTGAATAACTCCCCTCTTAGGTAGGCACTTTGCAGAAGAAGAGCGTTCATGTTAAGAGTTGATTGGGAACAGCTATTCTCTAATTCACATCTTCCTTTAATTCAAGCAACTTTTCTCAGTAAACAAGCCTAAAGTCTCATCAAAGGAGTCCTAGAAACCATCCCACTTCCTCACAGAAGTGTGGCTGCATTGGCTCCTGAAGATCTGACTTCTTTGAAGAGGTCACCTTTGGTAGGCCTTATCCTCCCCATAGTCAGTGTTAAACTGCAGCACTTTCCTGTATTTCACTGAGCCTATACAAGGTTCTTGGTTCTTTGTTTTTTCTTTTTTTTCTTTTCTTTTGTTTGTTTTGTTTTATGGGGTTTTGTTTCCTTTTCAAGCAGGGAATAGTCAGCAATTTTTGCACTTAGTTGGCTGAACGTTGCTTTCTATTATTTTTTTTTTCAAAACCCCTGAAGCCATTGCCACGTGACTGCCGGCCATTAGCTGCGTGCTGATGAGCGGAGCCTGCTGCTGACTAGTCAATAAGATGGCACGCGCCTGGACACACCCCTGGATGCCACTTCATTGCCTGTGACAAAGCTCCGTGGTTTTCCTTGGCAAGTAGAGGAAACAGAAGAGATGTTCAGCTTTTGGTAGCTGGACAGCATGAACTATTTGAGAATCCAGAAAGCTCTGATGTCCAACCCCCTTTTTCTGGTCACTACATGTGTCTGATAGGTGCTGATGTGACGGATCTTCTGTGTCTTGTTTCTTCCAGCTCCTCCTGCTCCTTCCATAGAGTCTGAATGCCTGCTTCTGTAGGAAACTTCTGTGTTCCTACAGACCTCTCTCTTCTTGATGTTTAATCCAGGTTTTTACTTTATTTGATCTCATTTACATCCATAGTGTTACAATATTTCTTTGACATGGTAACACTTGAACTAGATCTAAAGACCAATAATGGTACAACTTAAAAGCACTTGAAATCCGGAGATTTGAAACAGTAATTCAGCTTCATGATACCTGTTCCTCCAGGTGATTGCAGTCTTGCATCATTCTCTTTAGAGTTTGGAAGAAGTTACTGTATCTACTCTTAGTCATACTTTTAATGTGGTATATTTAGTTTGGTTAACACGGAAAAAATAATTGCTGTCTAGTTTTTTAGTTATATGTCACTCAGCTCAATTCCTATTGACTAGTTCAAAACTTACTGATGTGATGTTGAATCTGTGAAGTGCAATAGGCTTCTAAACACAGTGTCGATTTGGGACTGGAAATCATGATGATTTCTTTGGGCTGTTACAACCCCAAGTGATTTGTGTGTTTTTGAAACATACCATCATGCGCTTTGCTGAAGGAGATTTGCTTCCCTGGCTTTGCTCTTGCCATATGCAACCAGAGGTATGTGTTGCGTAATGAATGTAATTTGGTTACAGTGCAGTTTGCTGTCCGTAACTATGTATCTTTGTGTCTATCTGGAATCAAATAATGAAATGCTGAAAGCGAGCATTGGCTTGGTAGAGTATTCGCAGACAGATTAATCTGAGAGCCCAGCTCTTCCTTGCAGTGATATAATTGATAGCAAATGAGAGAAGTAATGTTGTTTAAGTTCTTAATTTAAAACAGAGCTTATGTCTGAGATGTTACAGGAATAAACACATGTGAGAAGTTTGGAACTGCCAGCAACTGCGAGCCTAAGCCATTAGCTAAAAAAGCTTGAGGGACTGCAGCAAATTTGAGTGATGTGTATAAGACAAACAAACAAACATATATTTATATACATATACGTATGTTTCTCTTCCAAGGTTCATTTTTAGATGGCAAATAAGTATTACACAAACTTAGTATTCTTTAAAACTTCATGTACCTAACAGCGAATTAATAAACTTGCAGAAACATGGATTCTAATTGGACAATGGCAAACATAAGGGTATCCATGAAAATTTCAGATGAGTTTTGTATGTTTGCATCATAATTGAGTGCTGATGATATGAGCGCACGTTATCTTTTTCCCACAGGGTTATCTCTGAATACCCAACGTACAGTTCCAAGTACTCTGAAAAACATCATCCCTTAATGTTTCACACTGTGCAAAGTCAGTGTACACTTCTGAAATTATGTCCTTGATGTCTCAATTCTCCATCTGTAAAACAGAAATAATACCTCTTCACAAAGGTGGTGTGAAGATGGCTTAAAGTTTGCAAAGGTCTTGTTTTCTGTAGTGATTTTCCAGAGAAAAGTGAAAATGGGGAGTGGTTCCCTCACATTTGGAGGAAGGTCTGCATAAATAAATACAGGGCCATACGGGAGAAAAAGGAATTGAGCTGCTGCTCATTTTTTAGCATCCTCCAATAAGGTGAAATAAGGCAAGAATCCTCTGGAAAAAAGTAGTGGATATTGATTCTAAATGAGGCTAGTGCCACAGTTAGTTTCTATCCTTGGTCCAGAACTCATGGGTCCTCAAATGATAGGATGCATTTCCAGGAACAGATGTGATATATATGTAGTTTAGAGATGCCGACGCTGCCAGAATTGACTGTGCTATGCAGCAACAGGAGACAGGATTTCATCTGGCTCCTGCCTAACGGGTCCAGTAATAAAGTCTCTAATATTCGATGTCAAAGGGAAGAGAAAAAGCAGTGTCTATTATGGGGAGCTGGGCATTCCTGCTCTTTTCCTTCTCTAAAAATGGGATTGTGTGTTGGCAAAGAAGAATGCCTTGAAGAAAAACACACTCTTATAAAGCAGACCAAAAGAATGAATGTATATATAATCTAAAAACCTGCTAGCTGTTCAAAATATACTTCTGGGTCAATTGGTTTTTGAAGGAAATGGGTACCTCACTGAGGGGAAAAAAGAAGAGATTTCAGCTCATGATGTCTGTAGAAGCATCCTGAGGACAAAGCTGCTGACCCCGGTTGCCTGTAACAGGATCTCCCACCCCGAGCACCACCGGTGGCCACAACATGCCGGCCACGGTCCTGGGAGGTCACTCCCAGCTCCGACTGTCCTGCTGAAATGCGAAATGTCCTGCTGAAATGCGGCAGCACCGCCCGGGCACGGTACCCGCAGGATGAGCTGAGGTAATGTGAGCACATCTCCGGCAGCCCCTGCCTTTCCTTGCTGCTCTCGGCATCACGTGCTTTGCTGGTGGCTGGGTGTTTGGAGACGCTGGCGCACCGTCTAGACAAGGAGAGGATAAAAGGCTGCTTTTTCGGTTTGTTTCCCAAATGTTTTCAAATGTCACATATGCTTTCTGTAGACAGAGTTTAATATCAGCAAGCTGGTTGCGGTTGCCCCTGAGGCTGTTTGTAGATGAGGTTATAATTGCTGTAAGTGGGCTGGATGCGAGTTTGTGAAATGATTTCGGTGTTGTCTATGCTGTTGGTGTCAGTAGGTCCATAGCTCCAGCTCAAGGCAGAGCCAGCAAGCACCTCGTGTCGTGTACAAGCAGCAGCTTTGTGCAGAACATGTGCGTGTCCGAAATGCTAGAGGCCATCTGTGGATGCTCTGCACGCTGCCTGAACTGCACGGCAGAGTTGACCTGCATGTGCCCATGCGAGCATTAGTCATGTTTCTGAAGGTCAAGCTTGCTAACCGGCGAATGAAACCTCTTCTGTACTAAAGTCATCCTCTGACTTTTCTACCTGTGGGTGAAGCGGTTACAGATTTCTGGGTGCTGCAATAGCTGGTATCTGTTTGTGGACAAAGCGGCATGCTGGGGCTCACTCCTACCGTGTGAGCCAGCGGGGTGTGAGCAGTTTGGATGAAAACTTCCCCTTCCCTGATATTCTTGTTGACGAGCTTCGAGTACCAGCAGCTATCAGGTGTCTCTTCAGCTGTCAGCCTTGAGCCAAACTGATCTCCAGTGGTTTTAATTGAAGATTCATGGATGTGTATCCTATTAAAAGTGAGATGAGGGTGGCAAAAAGCAGCATAAGCAGGAGGATGTAAGAGAGCAGTCTGTTCTTGCGTCCCCAGAGCAGCTCAGCGTGGCCTGGGAACAGTGTGGTGTCCCCAGCTAGGGAAACAGCACCTCTCTGTCTCTGAACTTCCCTGACCTTTCACGTTATTTCAGTCTCATTCCCTGGAGTTCAAGGTACTGGCTGTGCTTCAGGAATTCAAGAGCATAAACACTCGTCAGTTTGGCTGGCACTACTGTGAGATGAAAAGGGAGCTGGGAAAAGAGTAAAACACATCCAAAAGCCAAACAAAAAGTACACAGGGTTTGTAAACACAGCAAGTAGAGCTTCCCCAGGGCTGTCCAGAATCCCCGCTTCCCTCCTCCCTCCCTCTGCTCCCGCTCCTAATGCTGTTTTAAAGCCGTATGGGACTTCTCTAATAACTTTAATATAGCACATAAATTAGGGAGGCTTTTGCTTAAGCCAAGGCAACTCGTTAATAGGAAATTCTAAGCCTGCCGAGTGGTTACTGCTTTTGCTGCAAGCATAGTTTTTCCACAGCCTAAATCTATTTCTTTTCCCTTCCTGTTCCTCCTGTGCCCAGGGGAGCACACGGTGCTGAGCTAGGCTGCGTGCCAGTGGTACATCGCTGTCCGCTCGTATGCTGGGGCTGCACTTCTGTCCGTCTGTCCGTCAGCTCTGAGCAACCCTTTGGGTCTGCTGCTACTGAAGTGTGTGCCTTTTCATGAAATCTGACAGTGCCAAAGCGAGAAGTCTGACTGGGGGGAAATCTCCCGTCCAAGCTCTGCTCATTGAGCCAAATGTGATATAAACCAATTTCAAGTTCCACGAAGGACTTTCCAGACCTAGGTTGACTCACAGGTTTTGGCCATGGGCAGTGCTACCATTCTGGCACTGAGTGACGAGGGATGTGTTATGAGGAGAAGCTTCAACGTATACAGGTGACCACATCTGTGTTTTCGTGTTGAACGATTCAGGCTGGTTTATGCAAAGTCAGCCTCGCGTATCCAACAGACCCTCTTTCTTTCCCCTGCCTCACCACCCAGTCTGTCTCAGTAGCAGGAGCCAAGGAGCAGGCTGTTACCAGACCAGAGGTTGTTTCTGGACACATCTGCGCTGCTCAGCCTCTACCGCAGATGGGAGCACTTGACAGAGCGCAGCCTTTGCAGCGTCTGTAACAAAAAAGCAGAGGCTGCTTCCTAGCTCACCCGTGCCAGCCAGCCTGCATCACTGCAGAGGCTGAGACTGACCAGTGCAGAAGCCAGGAGCTGTGATAAGTGTCCTTTGCTCTGCTCTTTTACTTTTCCCCTGCCTGTGAAGCATCTGTAGGTAATCAAATTCACATTTCAGTCCATCTCTGGAGTGGCAGGCAGCAGGCACATATGGAATAACACGTGCGACGTGCAACCAGCTTCAGCTCCTGTGACAGCTGCTGAATTTGGTGCATGCCGCCTCCCGCAGCCAGCATGCTGCCCGCCAGCCGCTGCCAGCCAGCGGTGGGCACGCACCCCTCCGGCCCCTCCTGGCACCGAGTGCCCACGCCGGCTCTCTGGTGGTCTTTGAAGCCTGTGCTGGCCCCGCTTTCTGCGTGCCCAAACGTACGTTCTCCTCCAGGAGGCTCAACCGAGGTGTTTGCTGCTTTGGCACCCAAATGAGGAACACTAGTCTGTTCCCTACCCGTGCAGGGCAGGTGTCCCCCACCCCTACGCAGGCCACTGTCCTCTCCTGCAGCCTCCTTCCCTCTCTGGACTGCCTGCCTGGACCATCACCAACCACAGAGGTGAGTTGGGTCATGTTTTTGTTCCTCTCCAGTGAGAGGCAGTCTTGCTGATTATCTGATCTTGGACCTCATCTAGAAAAGTGTATGGAGAACAGGTAAGCTTACAGTTTGCTGATGCTATATTTAATCTACAGTAATCACATTTTTATTTATTTATTTATTTTTTACCAAAGGTGAAATCACCCCGGCTGAGATTTACCTATGTGAAGTCTCCCTGGTTCTCAACCCTTGGAACTGAGATGATACTGTAGTTCTGAAGAACCAGAGACTTTTTCTTACATTTTTATCTTCTCAGAATGCTTTTAACATTTCTGAGTTTCTCCATCCCTTCTCCTGTTCCATGAAGGACCATGTGCCCTCAGGAGTGCTTCATACATGTGAAGGGCTGGATTAATGGTTGTCATCTACTTTATTTAGCTGGCTGTGCCATTGCAAAACAGCTAAGTAGGTCCTGTCCTGGTGTACGCAAAGAAATGATGACTCAGGCCTGGGTTCCAGGGCTATGGGGGAGCTGCTGAGCAGAAGAATGGAAAAGTTTGAAGAAGGGATCGAAATCATGTGAATTGTGCTGGTTTTAGACTTGGAAAGTATGTGACAGTGCTTGTAAACATGTTTTTATTGTGACTGGGAAAGTTGGTTTCTAATATGAGGGGACCCAATAGGCGTGAATTTGTCATAGGGAATTGAGAGAAGAAACCGCGGACGAGCAAGGAGGCTGCTCGATACGGAAGCATCTCCAGAGATGTCTGGCAGCATTTTGCAGACGCGGGCAGTTGTATCACCCGCTGACATGGTGAAGTGCTTTTCCCCAGGCCAGCCACCAGGCCTGTGGTAGAGCTGTGAGCACACCCTGCTTCCCCTGGGCTGCCAAGTCGTGAGGCAGCCTGTACTGAAACGGGTACGGGGGTGCTCATTTTTGGAAGAAAGCAGTAGGTTGGTGAAGAAGTACAACTGTGCTTTAAATGCTTAATGTTTCAAGGGAAGAAGAAACAGCAGCTGAAGGAACGTTCCTAGCACTGGTTGTTCACAAGCACTTGCTGCCTGTCTTTTGCCAGGGATGAGAAAGACTACGGGGCCAATCCTGGCCGAACAGGAGGAACAAAGAAAGCGGCTCTCCGTGCGCAGTAATAATGCAGGTTGCTTACTGCACATCTGCTATTAATTCCTGTCTGCAATGACTTTGAAAATTTGAAAGGTGTGAAGATGTTTTTTTTTGTTTGTTTTAGCTGGAGATATTTTGATATCTGACCTCAGTCTGGTACTAATATGGGAGCATTTTCCTGCAAATAAACTAATTCTTTAACACTTTAATTTTCCAGCCTGCAGATCCTGGCAAGCCGGAAAGGCGCTGAACAACTAGGGAAGGAATAGGATTTCAGACCATCCTAGTGAGGACCAAAGCAGTTAAGTGCCAGGAAAATTGCAGCTGTGGTACCACTTTCTCTCACAGGAGGCTGATAAGAACAGGGCATTTCCCACATGTAAGCATCTCCAGAAAGGCATTATGAGTTATCCCAAAGCTGTCTTATGGTCCCCTATAGAGAATGTTGCTCAAAGCAGTGGTGTCAGTAGTAGGTCATATAACAGCTGCACTATTGGCAGCAGCAGAGGGTGAAAACAGGCTTTCTGCTGGGTACTCTCAGCTGCAGAGACTGACTCTGCTCTTCTGCAGCTGCACCCCAGGGGGAAGATGCAGCTGCTCAGTTGAAGTGAGAGCTTCCATGGAACAGGGAAAGTGTAGTTTTCTCTAGACTGTTACCCCTGAAACATGCATCTGCCTTTAATTAGTGGTAAATTAAGTTGCTTCAATTAGTTTTCACTCCACTTGAGACAGGTATTACAGGTATGTACTGTAATCTAGGAGTGCTGAAGCAGCTGGTAATAAGAGAAATCAGGCAGAAGGGCAGCTGCCCATTACCCCGTATGCAGCAACTGTGCACAAGACAGAAAAGAAATAACTTTCTCCTCTGCTGCAGTCAGCAGAGCTTGCTGCGAGTGCCAGTTTCTTGTCATTGCACTATTACTTCTTGGAAACAGCAGTGGTAAGTTCAACTCAGGCAAAAAGCCCTTGTCATGCCAAGGGAGAGTTACATTTCCGTGCCTTTCCTGTACAGTCAGGAGGGCTGGCTTATTTGTTGTCAGCACTAGGACTCCAGAATCAGCAAGAGCTGGAAGCAGAGAAAATAACTGAACCCAATTTTCTTAAAGGGAAAGAATCAAAATAGGTGTCTTCTACTAGATCCAGCTGAGGGAAGCTGCTCAGAAGCGAGCCTTTAAAAAAAGAAAAAAAGCTGGTAATGCTAGTGTAGTCCCTAAGTTTAAGAAGAGCCAAGCACATTAAAAATAAGGATCAGTTTGAAGTCACTAATGAAAAAAATGCACAAAAGACTTTTACATGGTCAGTTTGTTTTATTACTGGGCACTGCATCAGTTCATACACATATAAGCCACAGTAATATAAACATTCCCTTTATTATTTTTTTTTTTAAAAAAAAGCATAGTATTTGGGAGGAGTTGAACATCCCAGAGGTCAGCTCTCAACAACTCTTTCGCTAGTTGTAGTAGCAGCAGCAGTTTTTGTTCAAAATACTATGGATTTTCAAGTTGTTAATAGGTAAAGCTGAAAAATTTGAGTTTGCAGCAGCACCTCTGCTTCATGTGATAAAGCAGGCTTTTCAGGAACTCCCAAACTTGCAAATGTGCTCAGTGATGGTCCTTTGCAGTCAAGTAAAAATGTACTGTACAGACAGTTCCAGGTATGGAACTAGAACCCTCAAATGCTTCTCCAGAAACCCATGTTACCCTGAAGCAGAAGAGGCTTATCCAATAGAGGGCTAGTTAAAATGCTGCTGCATCCAGACAGCTTTTCCAGACAGCACCGAATTCCTACACAGGCAGGACTATTTCTTATGGAGTCAGTTAAGTCTGTAGCAGCACAAGGCCAGCAAAGCTTGGAGAAAAGCTTCTGTCATTAAAGCAGGCTTAGCTCCCCAGAAAACTGATCTAAAAACAGAAGGCACAAATGCAAGGTTGAATGTGGGCT
Source organism: Anseranas semipalmata (assembly GCA_013399115.1). Lineage (NCBI taxonomy): Eukaryota > Metazoa > Chordata > Aves > Anseriformes > Anseranatidae > Anseranas > Anseranas semipalmata. The sequence goes on along the minus strand of VXAA01003779.1, from coordinate 229,930 downwards.
ACTACCACAGTGGCACATAAGCAGGCAGTTTAGACATCTCGCCTAAGGAGATATGCAACACATAATAAATACAAGATAACAGTTTAGAAAAATAAGTGCGTTAGTGTGATCCTTTACAACATAAGGAATTAGGACTCGTAAGAGCCTACAGGGTTCACTTAAGGCAAGGTTCACTTAATATTGCACTGGAGGTGGGACATGGGGGGGGTCTTGTTTGGCAGAACCTGCCCCAGTCACCACCACAAAAAACAGCTTTTTGCCAATCTGAGGTAGAATTACATATATACTGCTAAAACCCAGTCAAGTCCTGCTCAACTAGTCTTCAAAGTTAAAAACAAAAAACAAAAAAAGGAAGTGCACAAAGTAGATGAGACTCTTTCACCTCTTAAGAAAGTGAATGCTCCAGGTTTGACCCCCAAAAGCAAGTCTTAGAGCAAAGTTCCAGCCAAGATTCCTGCTTCCCACCTGGAAAGAAGCAATGGCTATCTTGGTGCTACAGGTAAGGAGTGTAACAGGTACTAATTGCAAGCGTGTTTTACAGGCCTTCTACTTCCTCCCTCCCCACCTACTTGCTAATTTTCCCATTATTCACTCACTCCAGTATATTTTTCAGAGTTAAGACTGTCCCTATTGTTTTTTCCCCTTACGTCTCTTCTACTGGAACCCTGCAAGAAGTTTGTTTCAGCTCTTAGTCTTCTGAGAGACACTTGAGGTTTCTTCTAGGGACTTCTCTCTGTGGCATAGGCAGGGGAGGATAGAAATAAGAGCCTCTTCGATGGAGAAGAGGTGTTTATCCTCCGCTTGAGGACAGAAGTAGCGCATGAAGTCTGCCAGTCTCAGCAAGTACTCAATGTTATGGCCAGCACAACCACTTGAGACTACGATTTGAGCTGCAATGTCTTCTTCGGATGCTGGGCCGAGGTAAGAAGGGTTCTGGGGCGTTGCGATGTAAACAAGAGCCTGGATGGGTTCCTCTGCATCCTTATCCTGAGGGTGAAACTTGACCAGCTTGGTGTCGTAGCCTCCCAGGACAGCCTCTCGCATGTTCAGATACTGGAGCGATGCGGGAATTTGCTCCCCACGGACTTCGTAGGCTACGCCCCACGTGCACGCCTGGAATCGAGAGAGCAGGCTGGTCACGCCGGGCGGCAGCGCTTCAGAGCCAGCCCGCCTCGCACCCCGGGGGTCCCCGCGCAACCGCGCGCACGGAGGGGCCGAGCCCACCCGGGGGACCCGAGCCCAGCCCTCAGCCGCCGCCGTACTCACCCCGCCGTCCTCCTGCAGCGTCACCACCCGGCCGGGCTGCGGGAGAGAGCAGAGGGAGAGCCGTTAGCAGCCGAGCCCGCCCCGCGGCCGCCCCGCAGCCCCCCCGCCACCGC
>VXAA01003779.1:192296-228262 GCA_013399115.1 Anseranas semipalmata | reverse complement strand
CCCGGCCGGCCGGGGTGGGCGGCGGCAGTCCCGGAGGTGCAGCTCCTCACAGGTGAGGGCCGGAGGGAGGCTTCTCCCTGAGCAGGCTCTCGTCCCGCTGGCGGCTGGCAGCATCCGAGAGGTGGAAGGCGAAGCGATCGCCTTTTCTGCGACCGCTCGGTTAAAGGAGGTCCCGGGTGGGAGCACGGTGGTGGTGGAGGTGAGATTCCAGTCAGGCGGGCCCGGCCGCCATCGGCTGTCACCCCCTTACAGCCGTGACCATCCCCGCAGTGCAGCTGCTGGCCTCTTCTCTCCCGAAGGACCTCAAAATAGGGAAGAGGAAGAGGAAGGCACCGGAGCATGGCACTGGGAATGGCCGCTGGCATTTCGTTCTCCAGCCTGGTGATGCACCTGTGTGCTCTCTGGGCTCCAAAACAGAGGGGCCCCTCACAGTGGAGGCTGCAGGCTCAGGAAGGGAGGTCAGGGGCCCAGGAGCATGTCCGTCCTGCTTTCTGTCCAGCCCGTGCTGGGGCAGTGTGAAAATGAGAGAAATTCAGGCTGAATTAGTGCACTGGTCCCCTGGAACCTGCATTGTGCACCTTAGTTTGGCTTCGTCTGAGATCATGGGCTGCTAAAGTGGGTGAAGCGACAGCTCCTGACATGAACAGAGCTGAGGAGTAAGGTGCATAGGTGAACAGGAGAGTAATAAAATCCCCACGAATGCAAGGAAATGGTTCAGAATCAGGCAAGATGAGTGCCTTTTCCCCTGTACTATATCCAAGCTGGAGTGTGGGCTTGTAACACGTAACGTGAGTTATGTAGATGTGTCCAAGAGCCATCTGCGTGTGAGACCTGTGTTTGGATTGTGTCCTGGAGACCCAGCTGTAAATTGGCCTTAAGCAGGTCATGGTGGCCAAAGAGCCTGGCTAAAGAGGTGGGCACTAATTACAAAGTTGTTCATTTTGGGGGTGGAGGAAATATATTTCTCATTGTTTTTCTTGTCCTTTGTAAATAGACTGTTTGGAATGATTAAACAGTCTTTTCTTTAGTTTCCTGTTGGATCCCCTCCAACCGGTACCCACCTTTCCATTCCACGTAACAGGGTGTTCCAGCTACAATACACAGACCGTGGTGGGTGCTCCTGTACCTTGGCACATTTGCCATGGGTGACATCAACTGCATGGCTGTCACATCTGTCCTACCTTGCCTTATGTTGGATGCCCTTCTCTCCTGCCCTGCGTGATGGACTCTCTGACTTGTCACCCTGGATGACCCATCACAAGGTCAGTCTTAACAGAGCCTAAAGCTCCTTAATTTCCTCTCCCACTCTCTCCACTTGTGCTTTGCTTGGTCGCCTTCTCTGTCTTACTCAGGCTCACAGGTATGGGGTCGACTCTGAGTCCTCCCAGCCTTTCACGCTGCACACCCACGCTGTTACAGGCTTGTGGCTTTTCAATCAAATTAATTCCCCAGTTTCATCTGGGGATTCAGTCAGTCCTCTGTGTCCCATTGGACCAAGTGTACATGTTTCATAGAATCATAGAATATCCCGAGTTGGAAGGGACCCACAAGGATCATCGAGTCCAACTCCTGGCTCCACATGGGTTCATATTTATAGTTCTGGAAATTTGTCCTGCTAAAATCAAGGCAATTTGAGCAAAACCCCAAATATGTCGTTAATAAAAGCATTGAAACACTTGGCTGTAGCTGCATTACCGTTATCAAGCAAAAGCACAAACAGTGACAGACAAATCAGAGTCTAAAAGATAAGGTGAAGAAACTCTTGCTAGGTTCTGTTCTTAGTGATACCAGTTAAAAATAAAAAATATAAATAAATAAATAAATAAATAATGTAGCCTCTTCAACTTTCCCCAGGATGTGAATTTTATCCATCTGAGAAATGAGCTGGAATATGCATCAGTCTTGCAAGTGAAGCAACAGATATCTTACCTGTTAGTACAAGCTAAGGAAAATTGCATAAAGAAATAAAAAATATGCTACTGGGAAGTGACTGCATGCTCGCTGATTAAGGGAGAAAAACAGCTCCTTTCCATTGCAGTGCTTTCTTAATGGTATGTCTAAAAGACTCCGCTGCATAGCCAGGCCAGATTTGCAGTCAAAAGCCAATGCCTAAAGTAAACCCTTAGGGACCTGATTCAGATCCCCACCAGTTAAACACTACAGGTTTCTGCTCCCTTCAGTGCTGTTACACCCAGATCAATTAGGTGTGAGGTTAGAAACTCCTTTTGAAGTCAAGTCCCTGATTTTCTTGTGTAAAGACATTGGGATATTGCTCTATCATTAGGAGCACAGCCTGGGGAAAGACTGTTTTTGAAATTGTGGCATATGCAGCAAGACTAAGAATTTTGTTTGCTTCAGGCTTTCATGTCTGGTGGGGCTGAGCAGAAGAGGTATCTTGCAGATGGTGTAGATGTGGCTATGCGAGTAAAGCACTTAGTGCTAAGGAGAGCAGGTGGATACTAAGGAGAGGATTTAATGTCTGTTAGTGTTGTTGGAGCTTGCGTTCATAACGCAAGGAAAACAGCGTGCCAAACTAAACCACAGGAATGCTCAACTAGGTGTGAGGGAGGATGTTGCACAGCAATGGAGTTAACTGTTAAGGAACAAGGTGTAGGTTCAGGAGTGAAACAAAAGGAGGTGGAAAAAAACATAAGACTTCGGCAGTTTAAAAGTGACGAGGGGAAAAATAAATGGAAGATAATGGCCATACTCTGTTAACTATTAAAAAAAATGTAAAATTCTCCCTGCTGCTAAGCAGTTGTTATTATTTTGGCTTGGTGACCTTAGGAAGGAGGAAAAGCCAATTCTAGCTTTACTTGTTGCATCCTGAAACTGGTTTTCCCAGGCTGCAGGAAAAGGAAGGCCTAGTTTCTCTTTAGCAGTATATGTTGTGCTTCCCCAGAGCAATTCTCCATGTTAGTCCGTGTGACTAACACAGTGCCAGAGCTGCCTGTTTTTCAGGATAGTGGTGAATCACTGCAGAGCCAGAGGAACCAACAACAGGGCTGGCATGACACATAGCAGTGGACTGAAACCGTCATTAGCTTCACCTTGCATTTCGGGCTCCTATTTGATTCATATAAATGAGGACACGCACTGGGCACGCACTGGGTTTTACCAAAAGTTGTTCTATTCAGAAAGTACTGACCGGGGACAGGAGGATTACCGGTTCATTTTCAAATACCACGTCTTCCTGCATCAGCTTGGCACTGCTTTCCTCTCTATAGTGAGTAGACAAGAGATTATGAAAAAACAAATCTGTCACTTTTCCCTAAGGCTTCAATAAAGATTACAGCTATTGTGATTGGAGCTGAAGTTCAAACAATGCCACAAAGATTTTCAAGTGATGTAAACCATACCGTTCCCCTGATAACCACGTTGCCATATCCATGTGTATCACCAAGGATCTTACTTCTGCTTGTTGAATCCAATTCTTACTGCATTTACAAATCTCCTTCAGATATGAACACATCACATATTAATACACAGATGTCCTTGTTTCAAACACATGCAGATACAGAAGTAGCATTGTCAAAGCTTCCAGATAAGAGTTTGGGGATCAGGAATGATGTATGGAAGAGTAGGCAGTGGTGTATTTGGACATTTGCTGCATCCGAAGGGAGTGCACATTCATTGCTAACTGCTTTAACTCTTGGGGGTAAATACAGTCCTGAGCAAAGAGAAGAGGAAAAAATGGCAAAGGACTTACCAGTACTTTAAAGAGAACAACCCTAATCTCTAAGAGATACTGTACTATAAGGACACCAGGCTGATAAATAGAAGTCTGTGTATCCAGGACAAAAAAGAAACTGTGTATACAAAGCACCTATTCAGGTGAAAAACAAGGCAATGAAACAAGTCTCCACATTTAGGTGGCTTGCATATCAATGTTAATGAAAGTTTAGCAGTTTGAAGGATTCTTCTGCAGGACAGAACTTAAGCTGCTGCTGCTAATCCACTTCACCCCTATGGCTGCTTCAGCTCTGACTACTGTCAGTTGTGATGGTAGTTTTTGCAGTGTGCCCGATTCATATCCCAAAAACTACTGCACGCCCACAGATAGGAACGGATTTTAAGTCATGGCAGACTTGCTTTGTATTTGAACTAGTTACGTGTGGGGGAAGAAAAAAAAAAAGTAATCCACCAATCCAAAGAGCATTTTCACATGCCATCCCAGTGGCCTGGTAGCTTACTGAGAAGTCCTGTGAAGAAAACCCAGCATTATCTTTTTGGCTTTTGAGTCTTGTAGACAAAAGGGATCTGCTGCAGTCTAGTTTTTGCCAACTTCCCCTTCCATTCTCACTTTGAGTCTGTGGGCAGTTTTGACCCTGCTGGCAGGAGTTGGCTTTGGTGGCTCTGCTTATCCTGCCTCTGTCACATTCTGTGTTGCTGACTGATTGCTGAGGTTCCCCAGCACTGCTCCATAAGGAATTTCTCCATAAAGAATCAGAACTTCAATTTCAGACTGGATTTTATCTTGGTTAAAGGCAGACATAGTGAGCAGAGACTGAGGAGACAGTGTGGAGGCTTGTAGCAGGAGTTTAGAGAATTTCATCCTTTCTTCCTTTAGGTGTAGGAAAGAAACTCAGACACTGGCTACCAGCAGAGCTTGAGGGATGAGCATAAAGGAGGCTGGACATATAAGCTGAGTACAGACCCTTTTGCTCGAGCCCATGGCATCCCAAGCCTAGGAGCTCATCCAAGTGCCAGGCTGTGAGCCATGAACTGGGTTGACTCACACTCTGATGCACTGTAACTTGCTGCACTTCACTCCCCATGGCCTGACCCTGCTGCCCAGGCACTACACTGATGCCTAGAAGGGCGTTTTGAGGAGTCATGCGGATGCCCACAGTGGCAGCTTTAAGGTGAGACTCAGACAAGAGGAGGCCTTCTAGTCAAATAAAAAGAGGGATCAAGAAAGAAGTGAGACACCAGACAGTGATATGAGCATCAAGATGGCTTAGATGCAAACCAATAGCAAAGAGGATGGTGATTGTTATGAGCATTTAAAAAAAATTACCACAGCTGAAAGCAAAAGCACAGCTCTAAGAGGTCCTGTGCTTATGTCAAGGGAGGTGAAAGAACAGACAGCAAGAGTTTATAAGCAAGGAATGTAAATATATCAAAGTGGGGGAGGCACCACATGACTGGAAAACAAAAAGCAGTGCCCATATTTGAGATGTGAAAAATAAATGCAGTGTAGAAAACCAAAGACCTGTTAGCCTGACCTCAGTAACACAGAACTTTCTAGTATGTGCTTTGACAGAAAAAATAACTAGGGATGCAAATAAAATTGAAATACACAATGGGCTTAGCAAAACAGTTCACTGCAGACTAACTTCACAGCTTTCTTTGATAATTTGACTTTTGTAGACAATAGAATGTGCAGTAGATTTCATTTGTCTAGGCTTCTGCAAAGTATTTAATAGGGTGGTGCATGGTAAGTTATTAGCTGGGATGCGGACAGGAACTGGTAAAGGGGAGATGACTGCAGTGGATGAATAGAAGAAAATTGGGGTACATCAACTGGTTACTGTTATTTTGAGACACACCAGCAGACAAATGTCCTCCAGCAGGCCTGAACTGATAGTGCTGAAGCATCTGACTGATGTACTAACAGCAAAGCAAGAGTTGCAAAACAAATGCAAACACTGAAGCACCATCTCACCCCCTTCAGAAACCCCAAATCAGATGGTAATTAGAGTATCATCTGGAGTTTTGAAGGGAGGGTGGCAAGTGGGCTGAAATTCACGTTCTACTTGCCATCAGAGAGGTGAGCTAAAAGGTCTGTAACCAAATTCTAAGAAAGGACCAGAACCAGCTGGCATGCTTTCTGAAGATGGGGAGCAGCAGGTTCCCAAACGTAACAGCACAAGAGGCTTCTTAGGGGTGAAGTTTGTTATGGGACCATGCAGCACAAATAGGAACCAACTCTTTCCTCTGCCAGCCAGCTGGTAGAGCCCAGCACACACTATCGTGGGGAGAGCAGCCAGCCCCCCAGCAGCCCTGCCCCTCCTTGCCATGGCCAGGGGGAAGGATTTGCACCTGCAGCAGTTACTAATAGTCTTCATCTGAGGGAGAAAGGGACCCCACCTACTATCCACTCATCCAAATCCTTAACAAGGCAAAAAGGAGGCTAGGGATGGTGTTTATGGTTAGGTTCTTGGTTGCTCTAGGGCAGGAAGATGTGTGTGTTGCCCTTCTACTCAAAGCAATGAATCAGCCACTCACCATGTGAGATCTGTGTGAAGAGAGGTAAGCAGCTATGTTGATAGGCAGCTGCTCCTTCATTGGGTTCTTTCTCCTTTACAGTTTTTGTAGTGTGTATGTCTCACATTGCATTTCACTTTTTTGAACACTTGAGTGTTGCTGCAAGCGAGGGAGCTAGCAAATGTGGTGCTTAATGCAAGGGAAAACAAAATGTTTCATGCTGTTGTATAAGCAAATGTGATTTGCTTTTTCCTGAAATTACTAAAAAGTCTGGTTGTGGTCACCTGAGAGGTCCTGAAGCTATAGATCATACCAAGCAGATTTTTGCTAGTGACAAATACTGACAGACTTTGCTTTAAATGTGGCCATGCAAACATTTAAATGTGGCCATGCAAAAGTGTTTGTTAGGACCGCATCTCTGCCTGAAGAGAACTTTCATTCCTGGGGAGAATTCCTCTAGCAAACAGCTGAAAATCTTTATATTGTAGTACCTCTGGTACCTATATTGAGAACTGCTTTGATACTTGAAAAATAGCTGTAGATGTATTGTATGTGAGCCAATGTGTTTGGTTTTCTGGTATTAATAGAAGAGATTCTGGCTTAACAGTAACTCTACTCCTTTTGTGATTTTTTTCTAAATCATGTCCACTTAAGCTGGTTAGTTAGTTCTCAACTGTCTCAAAATAAAAGCCTGCTTTCTTCTCCCTCTAGTTTGAGAATCTAGGTATGCTATTTCCCTTGCTAAGCCTTGCCGTAATTAGCCCAGCAGACCTGGAGATCTGTCCTTACTAATTACAGGTGCTCTTCCTGAAGATGAGGAGCAGAACGCACCAGTGATTGCCACCTTTCTTAAAGCACAATGATATTTATTTAGAACAAAATGTTATGGAAAAAAGCACTTATTAAGCCAAGAAATGATTTGCACACCTGCTAAGCGTTGCCTGTCTTCCTTGTGGTGCCCTGGCAAATAAGATAAGCGAGTTCTGCCAGCTCTTTAATTCAGAGAGAGCATCTGTGTGTCAGATCAGGCTGTCTCTCTGTGTGAGGCCCCAGGAGACAAAGCTGAGTGCCAGGATAGCAGGCACGGAGGACTTGCATGCGTGTGCACAGGTTCCACAGAAACAGTCTCGTTCAGCCTGGAGCACAAATGCATGAGTAACGTGTTGCCCAGCAGTCTGTGCAGCCCACCCTTTGCATGCTGTGGGCCAGAGGTCCATTCTTGAACATCTCTCCGCAGTCACATACACTCCTGCCTGTAACCTGGGTGCCAGTCGTGCCGCTCTGTGGAGTCATGTGTCTGCCACCTTCTTGCGTGTGGGGCTGGCAAGAACTTGCAGGGCTGGACAGCTGAGAGTACTCAAAAGGTAATCAGTAGCTGTTGGACTTTGCGTGTTGCCAGTAATGGGCATTGTCCTCCTACGCCCAACCATGTGCAAGATCAAAACAGGAAGGCATCTGCCTGGACAGAGCTGCTGTGTGTTGGCTGTGACCCCACCACGGGTGGTCCTGGTGCTTTCCATGCTTTGTGACCTTTGAGTTTCAGTGTGGCAGCATTTGAAAGCTCAGTGTTATCACTTCCATCATGGGGTTATCGTAACTCTCGGATACTTAGCTCTTAAAGATGACAAGGATAAATCATTTCAAAATTAAGTCTCTTTCTGTTCACTGTTGGAGATAGGAAGCTTCCAAGCCCTCTGGAATGAGAGGTCAGAAAGTGCAGCTGTAGTCCATGTAGGAACAGAATTTTTCTAGTCAAATAAAACAGCTTCTGTCTTTAAGAGAAGTAAGGATTTTGGTGGTCTGTGACCAGCCTGGCAGTGGCTCTGGTTGCAGCCTCTTTGCAGCCTGGGTTTGGCTTGAAAAACAAGAACAGACATAAGTGTGTGTTACTGCTTCTTTTGCAGGGGGAGAAGTTTCCTTCCTACCCCATATGCAAAAAATGAGCCATGTGGCAGAACTGTTGTGCTGTCCTGTACAACGGTGGAAACTAGGCTCGGTGGGGTATGTTGTGTCAAGTCACAGGCTGTGGTGGTAGCAGAAAGCAGGTGAGAAGCATGACAGTGGCCAGCCTTTAGGCACCGGCTACCTGGCCGAGGCTGCCGCTGTACTGGCTGCGAATGAGTCAGAGCAACAGAATAAAGTGGGGTGAATTCCTTGCGGCCACACTGTGCAAGGGGGTGTGATTTGGGGAACATGACTCCAGGCACGTACAAAGACCAGGAGCCGCTGGGCTGCTGCACCTTGCTGCTCATGACTCATGCCACTGTCTGTGGGAAGGGCTGCCTTGGATTGCGTGGATGCAGCAGCTGGGCTTACCGTGATAGCTGGCATTTCTGCCCTAGCTTTGTGTCATCGAGACCGCACCTGGAGGCACCAGGCAGAAGCAAGAAGTCGCTGCCCAGAGGCTGTGTCCTTTGCTTCTGTTCCCTGGGTGTAATAAGGCACGGGTGCGTTTCGCATGAAATTCTGGCTGTGTGGCCATGCTGTGATTGAATGCCTAAACAAGCAGGGCTCTTGTGGCACTGTGCAGCCAGTCCATTAATCACTTACAGCTTCCCTGCTTCCAGTGCAAATGTGAGGTGAAAAGGCCACTGCCAGCCTTTAGATCAAATGCACGGTAAGTAAGAGTAACTCAACAGCTTTTGCAAGGTGCAGAGATGTCCCAGGTGTGCTTCCTCACCCTGTGTGGGAAGCGTTAACAGTGCAGTTCTGTGGTCCTTGGTCCTAACTGGGAGGCAACAGGAAAGTGACTCGTGGCATTGCATCCACTTCTGTGCGGGGGACACAGTGACTCGAGGGACAGGCGCTGGGCCACACAGTAGCTGTGAGATTGACTGCAAAACGATGCAGGCTGGCAGTGCCCAAGCTCTTGGCTGGTTAAGATCACTTGTGAAGGCATTTGAGCTCCACTTAGGAGTTCCTCGGCTGTCAGTGACCTGTGGGCACCAGCAAATAAAGCTCTGCTCCATCAAGAGCTGGCATCCTTTGCCTGTGTTCTAATTTGTGTGGCCAAAACTAGCACGCAGTGTTGACAGAACAAGGTGTTTACTTGTGGCCTGCTCTCATGTCCGCTTGGGTAACTCCTCTGTGCGTATAGCTGCAGTGGCACCTGAACATTTTCCTGTACTCGCTGACCATGTCCTGATGTTGCTCCTCTCTTGGCTGACTCTGACCTATCTGTATGCCCTATGAGATTGTTTTTCCTCTGTCTGCGCTGGTTCTGCTATTGATCCTGATCTGACAGTAACCTGTCCCAGCTCTGCTATGACATCACTCCTTTGCAGATTTTAATTCTTCTCATGTTTCTAGCTTTGTCATATCTCAGACCCTGCTACATGCTGAGCTTTTTGGAACTGACCTAAGAGCATGAGCTAAACTTAGCCATGCTGAATTCAATAGCTTCGTCTATTTATACCAAGGCCAGANCAGCTCTCAGCAGCTCTTTGATAGCTTGAGGTGCTATGATGTCTTTCCAGTGCCAAATATTCTGTCTAGTTATTTATGTTTGTGTATGGTGACGGTGAAAAAGCCACCAGAACAGAATGGAAGTGCAGTTACCTTGGCTGGACTAAAGGGTAGTGTGAATGCAGGGCTACAATTATCTGCATCCATGGGGGTCCTGAAAAATAATGAGACTTTTCTGGGAGAGCTGGAGGAGAGGGAGAAGTGAGGTGGTTGTGGCTTCCTTGCTTTGTACAAGTAATCAACTTAAATTCATCCAACCTGCATTCCACCTGCATCCATAGCACTCATCTGCCAGAGACACCCAGCCGGTCGTAACAACACAGGGTGAGGTGCAGTGTGGTTTGGAGGAATCTGGATCCAGATTTTACCAGGGCACCCTCCCTGCTAATGGCCAGTGTGAGGGCTGGCAGTGAGCTGTACAGTATGGGCTGCGAGGAATCTTCTCCTAGAGCTGTGTACACTCCGGTCGCACGAATGCTAGAGGCTGATGACTGGTGTGTCAGTGGAATATCAAAGTCATAACCCAAGTGATTGGTACATGATGTAATGATTAAACTGGAATGCTGTACACATGCAGAGGCATCGTCACCAGCTGTTTACTAATGCCGGTGCTACGCATAGCCCGAGGTTACATCAGGCTAAGAAGAGCACAGCCAGATTTTTGCGAGGTGGGAATACTAGACTGGTGCCAGGACAACAGCTGACAGTCAGCTTTTTTGATAGGTATTTTCCTCCTCTCATTTCGAGGAAAAGTCCTGAAACATTCCCATGATGGTGCAATCGGTATAAGATTTCACAACTCTCAGCTAACACTTGTATATTAAGCCTTCAGAGATGTGTGAAACCCATCCCGGTACAGGTTAAGCTATTGAGGAAAGACTCTCTGTCCTATTATGGGTGTGTATGGGATAGAAACCACTCCGCTGACTCCATCTCACCTGTAAGAAAATAAATAAGCTCTTACCCCACAGTCCCCAGACCATTACAACAAAATCGTTGTACAACTGCATGCATTCCAGCTTCTGATGAATGTGCACCTGCTCTCTGCAGGGCTGGGAGGTGCACAGCTCATTCTTACTTTTGTGGGATACAAACGCATCATGCTGCACTGTACTGGGGGCTTTCCCATGTATTTTAGTCTTGTCTCCAGTAGAACTCCCATTTCAGGAAATCTGTGCTTGCTAAAACAGGAAGGCTGTTGCCTTATCACCCTTTAAGAGGCTAATGACTCTTTAGGATAATCATTTTCTCCTTTTAAATCACCCTCTAATCTCACAGGCTGCAGTTCCGTGGTGCTTGGCTGCAACCCGCTAAGACCCCAGCCTGCAGCAGCAGCAAGCTGCGATGTCAGCTGGAGCGCCTGGACGCTGCCTGGAGGAGAGGGGCTTAAAGCAGAGGTGGATGCGGGGTGAGAAGCCAGTTGTGTCCTGCTCTCTAGGACGTTGGTTGGTGGAGGCTTATTCCTAAAGTCTGGCACTGGAGGATAATGCCAACATCCTTGGCTTTATTCTAAATTCCACTTTTTCAAACAGGAAAGTGCAGTCACGGTGCTGCCCAATCGTAGACTGACCATTTCTGTGTGTAATGTTATGATCAGACCACGTTATGGTTACACAAGAAAATAAGGATCTTACCAAAGTAGGACTGGATCAAAATTAGCAGAGGATCCTGTGTGAAGACTGTTAAGAATGTGTTTAAATACCTTGATGCTGAATTTAATCATGTGCTTAAGATTAAGCGGTTAATGATTCCTTTGAGTGTGAGTCTATGCATAACAGCCGCCTTCAGAGTCAGAGCTATGAAGGATCCCTCCAAATGTGCCAGTGCCTTTTTTCTTCAATCCTGGAGATGGCTGAGGTGATCAGACTGTTGTCTAGGGACTGTTTGATAACTCAGCTCTAGTTGAGTCATTGGCCACCTATTCCTCTCCTGTCCCCTACTCACTACCTCCTGTGCTGAAGGAGCCTGTGATATGAAATCTCCTTGAACTGAGGCTGTGGACAGCTCTTCCCTTCTAGATCCAGCTGGTGGGAAAGCTTTCCATGCTCGGTCTGCTTTTTTCTCTGCCCCTCAGACCTGCTGGCAGGGCTGTGTTGTACACATTTTAGCCTAAATGAGCAGGGCACGCAAACTGCCATGCAACAGGTTAAGCTAACATCTGCTGGCACAGCAGTTTGAGTGCACATCCACCTCCAAGTATTCTTCTTTTGCTTTAGGTGTCTCATTAAACTGGCTTTCCAAGTTTGCATTGCCATATCATGTACTTACCCCACAGTCAGCCGTTGGATTTCTTAGCTGTTGGGTTTCCATGGGTAAGCAGACAGCCTTTGCTTGTGAAGGGCTTGGCCATGAATGAGTAAATTGTGGATGGATAGCTGTGTAGGCAGGTTAAATGCAAGGATTGAGATTTCACTGTGAGGTGATGGATTGGCCTGAAATGGGGATGGATGTAGCTGCAGAGGGCTCTGTTCATATAATGCAAAGCCTAAGGGCTGTATTTCTTGCAGTCAAGCAGTACAAGTAAGAGAGAGAAAATCTAAGCCAAGAACTGGGTCTCTTCTCTTCCTCCCTTCAAGTCAGGGTGTCTTGGTGTATGCTGAACATAAATTTAATTCTGTTGTGCATCTTCTTTCAGAAATGTGAGGTCGTCTAGTTCTGCACCAAAGGAGAGTCAAAACCAGACTCCACAGCAACTTCTGTGAAACCTCCAGCCTGAGAAATAACCCCACTGTCAAACTTCAGCCACTTTCCTGTATCAGAATTTTCCCGTTTTCTTTGAGCTATTTTTGGCTGTTTTTTAGACGTATGTGGCAGAGGATGACTATGAGAGCAATTAAAAAGGAGTTACAAGGTGCTGTGCTGGTGATAATGGAAGAAAGGTGTCACAGTATAGGTGTGTAATAGCTAGCATGTTTTGCATATTGCTCATGCTGGAATGCATGGTGAAGCGAGAGGACCCAGTCCCTCAGCAGAAGGGTCACTGTGGCATGTCATGGTATTGGTGAGATACGTAGCAAAGGTTGCATCAGACTGCTGAGCACTGGCAGTGAGGAACATTTAAAGAGCCTTAAAGAAGGAGAAATCCATGGGGGAGGGACAGCTGGTGGGTACACATGCCTTTTCCAAGAAGAAGTTGGACCAAAACAATCACAAGCCGAATCCCCCGGCTTTTCTGTGGTGTTTGCTGGACACCTGGTGCACTGGATTTCAAACCAAATCATTTCATACTCTGTGACCAGGTTAGCCAAAAAACAGCCATAAATGGGAAACTGAGAAACAATGGAAAGACAGAAAACAGCATTCAGCTCTCAGTATGACCCTTTAAATTGAAAAAGCAAAAAAAAAAAAAGTAGTAGTCTGACACAGATCTAATAGTGAGGGAACTGGGGAACAAGACAGTTTGAGAGCATCATTGGTTGTTTGTGAATTTTTATAGACAAATCTCTCTCCTGGTATGTTACCTCTGTACCAGATAAATTAAAGCAACTGCTTAGATATTGTTAATTGTCAAATGTTGTACCTATGGATCCTCTAAGAACACTGAGCATGCAGGTTGTTCCTCCTCCCATGCAGTTTGTTTATTATCAGATTTTTTCCCCCACTCTGCTTGTCTCTCATTCTCCTCAGTCATTTCAGAGGGCTTTGAGCAGAGCTATTGACCTCTCAGCAAGCTCTAATCTGCATGTGGAGAGATGATGTGAAAGAAAGATGCTGATAACCAGGGCACCTGAAATGATTTTATGCCTTCAATAGACCACAAGTATCGTGGAACCATAGTGTTGACCTTGCTGTATTCATTGCCTCTTAACCTGTGCATGCTTCTTGCCTGAGCAGGCTCAGACATTGCATCAGTATCCTCTGGTAATGTGCAGAACTCTTCTTACACTGGCTAATTGAGTCTAACTCATTGAGGCAGATGAGTAAGGACTAACTATCCCTCTCGGAGGTGGGTGAGTAAGTATTAGCCCACTTTACACCTGGGAAGAGCAATGGAGGGAAAGTGGCTTGCCCAAGGGTAAGTGGGAGCCGGTGTGAGTGGTATCAGAGCACTCTGCCTGCACCCAAGCCATGTGCACGAGGGACTGGGAGCCCTCCTCCAGCACCTGCCTTCCCCTGCCACGCTAGGAGGGACCAGGAGGTCACCAGCTGCTCAGGTGCACTTGTGCTGCTGCTTGGACCTCTGCTTATACTGGCACTGTTGGGAGAAGGAAGAAACATGACAGTTACACGCCAGGTCTCACTAAACCACCCTTTTCCCATGCTCCATGCACTAAGGTAAAGGTTCAAGTGAACCTTTCAAGAGATACCACTCTTCTTATTTTGAAGATGTCAGTGTATTTTGTATATATCTGGCCCAGCAGATATACCAAAGGTGTCTAATTTTGGAGAGACTGAAGAAATTGGAAAGTTCCTCATGGAACAAGGGAGATAAATTGAGCATTGGGATATCCATTCTGTATTAGACATTATTTTGCTTGCTGGGTGCTTGGTACTACGGTGGGTGATGTACTGAGAAGGGCACGGGGAGAGCAGGCTCAGACACCAGTCGCACTGCCAAGCAGAATAGCAGTACTAGTGACATGGTGGCAACAGGCGCACGTTGGCCTGCTGAGCGCTGGCAGGAGGACAGCCTGGGTAGTCCGATGGCAAGAGGGATGCTGGCCTTGTTTCAATTGCTCAGTCTGGCTGCATCAGTGCCCTGGTTGGTATTTCCTTCCTTCTTCTCTACAGAAAAGACAAGATAATTTGAAGCGCAAAGCCAAGACTTTGCCCTCTGGAGGGATTCCAGGGTTGCAGATGGACTGGGCTCTTCGCAGTGCTGCTGGAAAGCAATTACGTTTGCAGTTCAGGGGAAGGGGAGAGGAGGAGGGAGAGTCACTGAACTGACAGCAGGGATAAGAAGGTAGCTCATTAGCACATCATCTCTTCTGCACCCTTCTGTGTGGGAGCAGGCCTCCATATGATGACATTCAGAGTCTGGCAGGAATGTCATCCTGAGCTAGCAGGAATTTCTCCGTGAGAAAGTGCGAGTGGGTAAGTCTAGAGAGATCAAAAGTGAACTCCTCAGTGGTCCAAAGAGCAGGAAGGTTCATCCTTTGTAGTCCTTCTCAAACTTCACCATCAGCTGCTGACCTGGAATGTGGAAAGGAAGCATGGAGCTAATGAGGTATTTATTTAAAAAAAAAAAAAAAAATGCCCACAGGACCTATCAGCACCATGGTGAGGCTCTTTTAAGGAAAAGGGATCGGCTCTGGCAGCCTGTTTTTGGAGCAGCCAGAAGGAGGCTTTTTAGCACTGCCTTCAGCTCGTGCAGAACAGTAACTTGGGCGCATCCTGCAATGTGATAGCGAGGTGGAGGGCAGAGCAGAGAGAAGTCTTTGTCTTCAATGATAAGGCAGCCCCCACTGACAGAGGGTCTCAGAGCACTGTACAAACACCTGCTGTAACCTGTAGTGGTAACAAAACCTGATGGAGGGTGTGAGGGAAGGAGAGAGAGAGAAAATTCTGCACAGAGGGGAGCTGTAGAGCCTGAACAGAAGGAGCAGGGAGAAGAGAGGGAATAGACACTTCACCCTGAGTTCCTGTGATCCTGATTCACACCCATGTAACTCTGTTGGAGTCAGTGCAAGTACACTAGTGCGAAGCTGGCTGAGAAGTCAAAACTGAACTCTGTGTCTCTCCACCGGTTGTTCTTTGTACTGTTAGTACAAGCTTTCTTCACACTCCAGAACGGAATCTGTCTGGGTTATAGGAAACTGCATGCTGGAGCTGTTCAGTAATGCTTTTTATATATAAGAAAGCAGAGAACAAGAGGAAGACATGAGCCATGTACATCAAATGCTGCACAGGTTAATGCAAAGGTATTTTGACCTATTCATCCAATCCTAGAAAACTATAACCGGGGCTACTCAGCACCCTCAGGGCAACCATGTGCCTACATGAAGAGACATTCCCTTTCATCTGGCAACAGCAGCCCTGCCACAGGACATCAGCAGGATGGCTGGACAGCATTAAAAGGGAGGTGAACAACTAGGTTAGAGAGAGATAAAGGATGACATCCTACATTCTTCTGGGAAATGGCTGATCTCTGCAGATCTGGGGTGGGGAGGGTCTTCTCTTGTGGTGTCCTGTGTGGTTGCACAGTGGTGCCTTGAATGCCTTTGCCTCTCTGGAAAATGACTGGTAAAGGCTGGAGAGCTGCAGTTAGTTGTTTGCAGGAAGGAGGTGGGATGGTCTGGAGAAGTCAAACAGGAGCTGGGGTGAAAGAAGAGCAGAGGTGGATAGTGAGGAATCCTTTTCAAATTAAGTGTGCACTGTACAGCTGATTGCCATAACGTACTAATGCCTCTTGTTCTAGGCTTACCAACACCCTTAAACCACACAATCTGCACCTTCACTAGTATAATTTCCAGTGTGTGTGAGCCTGAGACAAAGAAAATGAAAAGTCAACCAGCCATACCCAAAAGTACCAGTGCTGCAGCAGCTAACTCTGCCAGTCCCTGAGGGGATGTGGTGACATCTTTAACTGCGTGCAGAGAAGTACATGGCTTCCGCATGGCTGCTCTCCCCACCCATCTCTGGGCGGCCCTGGGACTTGGGCTTTCAAAACTGCAGTCCTGCTGAAACGCGTGCTGGCTCCTTTGCAAACCTTGGGAAGCCCTGTGCTCCCCAGCCCGTCTTCCTTTGTGCCACTGGGGTAGCGATTAAATATTGGTAAGTTAGTGAGTTAATGAAAATGCCCAAGTTGCCTCCCCTTGTCTATATCGTAGCATGGGTTTCAGTGCCACACACCCTCTTTCCACAGCTCCAACCAGCCAACCTGGCACCTGCCCTTGTGGGTAGCACTTTTTAACACCTCAGCACATTCCCTATTGCAGTACGGACTTCTTATTTATTGAGTCACTTGTGACCTTGCCATTGCAGTCTCAGAGCTGAACATAGCTCTCTAACTTTTTTTTTTTTTAAAGGCACTTTGGGCAAATATCTTCAATCTGTGACCTTGCAATGATGCACCTGTACTCAAACTATTAGTAAGCTATCCCTGTGGCCACAAAGCTTGCTCACACTAACAGTGCATGCCTGTGGCCATGCAGCACAGGGCATTTAACTGTTAGCCCGCTTACTCCATTCCCCATTAACCAGATTGAAAACACAGCAGTGCTCTGCCACAGTGCAGTTTCAAGAGCCCCCACAGCTCTGCTCAATTAAGGTGCCTCTTGTGAGAGGCAATCATCTCTGCCACCTACCCTGAGCCTTCACAGCCTCAGTGCTGTAGTCACGGGCTGTGGCCACTCTATAGACTTCTACCAGTTCTACAGGGTTAGTCAGAGATGCTGTTTTTCTGGCTTCTGAGGGGCTGCAAGACTCTGTGCATGTGTGAGGCTTACTGATCTGGTGTAAATACTTTCTGTCCTTTCCCACTGCTCTCCCTGCCCTCCAGCACAGATGAAGCTACTTGGCTTTCCAGAGATAAAATCTGCATGTGGTAGCCAGTGCATGATGAAGAGCTCCTCCAGCACCAGAGCTCTCACCCACTCCCACATGCTGCCAGTTTGGATTTGCGTGGTATGATCTGTTCCTCTCCAGCCTGTTCCCAGCAACATGCCCCACAGTAACGTGTGGTGGGACAGTCCACAGTAAAGTTAATGAACAGAATGTGCCCTGCTGCCATTGCCTGTTCAGATTTCTGACAACAATGCACAAATGGAATAGCCATGAAGCTTTATATTGCACTGGGATCACTGATAGTGGTACAGTCTTATTTCCAGATGTTTGGGTTTAAAAACATACATATGTCATGTTCATTTAGGGTTTTTTTGTGTGTGTGGTTTTTTTTTTTTTTTTTTTTTTTTTTTTGTGGTTAGAGCCTCTCTATCTTCATTCTGCAGTTCAGGATGTCCAGGGTCTTTCCTGTGCTGTGGCTCAGAAGCACCTGAGGATTGTGAAAGCCACAGCAAAGGACAGTTCCTTCCTCAAACAGTTTACAATCTATTTAGACAAGACAGGCAAAAGGTGAAGGAACAGAGGTTTTTTGTTTGTTTGGTTTTGTTTTGTTTTGTTTTGGTCTGCTAGAGGTGAGATGTGAGGAAATAAAGTGCCAGCCAGATGCAGTGCACTGACATCCTGCTAAGTTTCAATCTGCTCGAGCTTCAGGCAGCACCTCGACCACTGAGTGTTCTGCACTCCGAGCTTTGGCAGCAACAGGCTCACTGGTTTTCTGCAGGTGGGTAAGCAAGCACCAGTTGCAGATACTTTTGTACCATGCAGACGTGAAGTCACAGGAGCAGCAGCAGTGTCCCTTGGCCTTCCAGTTGCATTACCAACTCATAGCATTCCTTCCCCAACAGCATGTCTCTGATCTTCCCAGGCCAAATCCTCTACTGATGCATCCTCTGTTCCATAGGCTCACCTTTCACCTTGTCCATTCAAACCACCACCTCTGCTTAGCAGTGTGCAGCCTGCCTTCTTTAACGCATTTTTGTAAACCGGTGCCTTAAAGCTAACAATTATTGGCAGTAAATACCACATGATCTTCTACTTAAGAGACACTTAGGTGAAAAGGCCTTACAAAGAGATTGTTGCAAACCACAAGAAATTAACGTGGAATGTCCAACTGGCCTGTGAAATGAGTCATGGGGTTGGACACAAAACCTGTCCTGCTGAGGGGCCTTAGGTAGCACTTTCCTGCCAGGTGTTTCGGAGCCCTCTGCAATCACAGGATTCAGACTTTCTCATGCTCTTCTTCCATGGCATGTTGCTCACTATGGAGCTCTCTGAATAGGTCTTTTCTTCATCTTCTCCCTACAGGAGGGTCGCTTGACCTAAGGAAGGTGGCAGGATCCGCCCCACATGTAGCGGGGCTGGCTCCTGTCCTACCTGGCTGGTCGTTTCCTAGTGGCTGAGGAAGCTGCATTTCTGCAGACTGACCTGGGCATGTGCCTCTGGCATATATCTGCAATAGCTATTTATTTTTCTTTGTATTTCAAGGGTGGTGACCCGACACAGTGAATAACACGGTAATGTGTGCAGGCTGGCTCAGGCTCTGAACTGGGCACTGTGCTGTACAGAGGATTCGCTGAATCGAGCTGTGGCAGCCTGTGGCTGCAGGAGAGCAGGTGAAGGCGTAGATCCCCGGAGCTGCCTCACAGCTCCGATGAGCCTCCTGCGTGCTCCGCCAAGAGCTGGTGTTACACTGGGATTCAATCCCCCGTTCTCCGATGCCTCGGTGTCCCTTCCTGCGGTGCTGGCTCTCGCCAGACCGGGCCGCGCTGCGGGGGCGCCCCCTGCTGCCCCCTGCCCGCCGCCGCCGCCCTCAGGCCGGGGCTGCAGCCGTGAGGCCCGCCCGGCCGCCACCCTCGAGCCCCATCGCCCTCAAGCAGAGGCACTGGAGGGGCGAGCATGCGGGTTCTGCGGTGGCCGCACGCGGGGCAGCCTCGCTGGAGGCATCGATGCCATCGCCAGCCACGTTGTGGCCATCCGCGTCGTGGCCTGGCTTCCCCAGCCGTGCCACTCGGAGCGGGAGGCAGGCCTGCGGCGGCGGGGGGGTTAACGGGGGTGGCGGAGCGCTGCCAAGGCCGGTGTTTATTGTGGTATTTCTGCATGGGAAGAAAAGGGGGGGCGGTGGGAAGCTGGTTGGGGCTTGAGAAAAACAGTTGGCACGGTTGTAATCGGGCAGGAAGCAGGAAATGATGTCATGAGGTAACAAACAGGAAGCGATGATGGAAGCACAATGCGGCCCGCTTTGGGCCCAAACTCAAGGAAAACGCTCCTCCACTGCGGGTGCTGGAGGAGGGAGCGATTCTGCCCCCACGCACTTGAATGCGGCTGTTTTGCTTTCCCAGATACTGTTTACACAGAGCTGCTATTTAAACAATAAGATGGGAACGGTAAACGATAATTTGCACTTCCGCAGCAGCTTTTCCCAAGGAATCCGAAAGATATGAATGAATCCTCACAACATCCTCCCGAGGCACGTTGGCATTATTAACTCCATCTTTCGTGTCAGGAGAGGGGAGCAGATCGGCATTGAAAGGGAGATTTCTGAAGGACGCATCGGGGATGAGTGTCTGGATGAAAATTCAGCCATAAGGATGCATCCTGCACAACCCGATCCATCATAGTCATCAGTTTCAGTTAATGGTACTGGCCTATTCGAGAGTCACCCTCCAGAAAGCAGTTTGCTCCCCGTTATTTCGGCTGCCTCTCCAGGGAGGAAAGCTGGAAGTGTCTGTCGTTCTGCATGAACCCTAGAGAAACTCTGCACTTGAACTAGAAGCTTCATGTTTGGATGGCTGCAATGAGGTGAGGTGAAGTGAATCCCACTCCAAATGAATCTGCATCAGCTGAAGGTGCCAGGTTGTGGAACAGTTGTGTATGAAAAAATGTACGCCTGATGTAAGGACTCCTTAACCTTGCTGTCTCAATGGAGAAGGAGCTTTTTGTAAGTAAGAGTACAAGGGCATTTCTAGCTGTTTCTGAGATGTAAGTGAACTCCATCTCCAGAAACCTTGTCCTGCAGTGTAATTGCATCTAGTGTTTTGGAGAACTTCATAAACCTCCTCCTAAGCAACTTATGACAAAACTTACATACCATTAATACAGTGAAAATCAGAGTATGTCTTCATGAAGGGATCAGGTCTGGAAGAAGAAAAGAGCTGCTGTGGTATGAGGAGACATGGGAGAAGGAGAAACTATTGATGAAGAACTAGCACCGGGACCTGGTGTCTGAACTGAAAGAGGTGATTTAGAGCAGAGCCCTTTCTTTTGTAGTTATCACACTTTTATTCTTTTATTTTTTTTTCATCCAAATACATTTTGTTCAGATTCTCTTGTGTTTCTTTGCTGACAGTCTTCCAGAGAACAAATGAGCACAAACAAAAATGCTTTGGCAATGCTTTGATGTTTTCTGCCAAAGCAGAAAATGTAAGGCAATTATTAAACAGTGTTAATAGAAAATTAATTTCAAATGCATAATGATTCATGTTTGCACCAGCAGTTTTGACCTCAGCAGCCCTGCTCACAAACCATCGTGGGAGCCACGTGTCCAAACACAGGGCTCGTCAGAGCTCCTGCATGATGACAGGAATGGTCAGGTCCTGTTCTGGCTGGTGAGGGCCTCTCCAGCTATAAACCTAACTCTCAACAGATCTGTTTGGATGTTAAATATGAGTTGGTTTAATTTAATTTATAAAAACAAGCATGGTGCCTCTGTGACCTTCTAGGCAGTTAGTTAAAAAGGTAATCAACAAAACTGTTGTAAAGCCAGCAACAACTCAATAAATAAGTCATAAAGCACAGATAAAAGATGCCATCGCTAACAGCCTCTCCTCAAACTGCATGTTTTCCTCATTTATCTGTGTATTTGCAAAACATGACTGTGAACAAGGTGCTGTTTTGCACCTTGGGCCTGTTCTGGGAACGATGTGGGCCTTGTGCAGAGCAGCCTGCAGAGCAGGTTGGCTGCAGGGATAGAGAAAGTCTGAGCACTGTCCCCATCTCAGTCAGCAGGAGGAAAGGCATGATGCTCATAGAGGAAATTAAGAAGGATTTAGCCCTTCCGTGATAGTTCCGTACTACCCTGCTACCTGTTTGAGAGGCAAGTCCATCACTAAATGTCCATCACTATTCTACAGTGTATGGAAGAAAGTCATCCTGGGATCATCTGTGTTACACAGGTCGCATAGCACCTAGGGGTATGGTATCTCCAGATGTGGGCTACTCTATCTGCCTTAGCTCTCAGGTCTCCCCTCTCATACATACGTGTTAGTCACAAGCCCTCGGTGACCCAGGTGGAGAGGAAGATGATGAGCTGGAGACTCTGGGAGCAGAAGTTATTTTCCAGACAGCTCTGTACCCGGCATTTTTAAACTTTACCTTGGCTTTTTCCTGCCCGGGGGGTGCACTCCAGCGGCTTGGAGAGCTGCACAAAGTGTGTCACCACAGAGTCCCTTGGAGACCTGCATGGTGGCTTGCTGGAAGGCAGAGAATACCTCTAAGTGGTGGTGGTTGCTGGGTGAACCTTGTAAGCAGATCAACTTTGTGTCTCTTTGCCATTGTGTCTCCCAAGAGCTGAAGAGCAAATCAGAGGAGAGGGCTGAGCTATCTGTGGAGAAGGGAGCACCTCCAGGATGGTGATGCTTTGCCATCAGGATTTTAAAGGCAAGGAGACAAAGTACATGCTGGACCCCAGAACCAAATGCCGTGCATGGAACATTTGATCTAACACCTGAAATTATCGCTCTATGCACGCTCATTTACACATGAATCAGAGAGAGTCTTGTCCTAACCCTGCAGCGTGGTAGACCGCGGTGCTGCAGAAATATGCCACAAAGCTGCACAGGATGAGGAGCGCGGACAGCAGCAGTGATACTGCCAGCAGAGGGAGGAGGCAGAGGAAGGGTAGTTTTACGGAGCTGAGTCACGGTGTGGCCCAGACAAGGTCTGGGAGGAGAGTAGGCAGGATTACAGCAGGCGGGAGAGTGACTGGGGACAAATCTCACTGCTTTGGGTGTCACTGGCCAGCAGAGTATCAGTTCACTGCCTGCAGGCCCTGGGAGCTGAGCTGGCAAAACGTAAACAGAGAGAGCGTGAAGGTGGGGGGGCAGATCTTGGTGTTGACTCTCCAGAGGGGCCATAAAATTGAAGTTATGAAAATAGTGAAGCGTGGCAGAGGGCCACCAAGTTATGTCAATTCTCCACAACTGGAATTTGGATTGTGAGCAAAATGTGCTGGGAGTGTCTTATCTACTGCATAAAATCAATATGTATTCATGGATCAGGTATGTGAGATAAGGCAAACATAGATACATAACTTTCACTTAAACTACTATAGTGCAGGTTTGTTGGTGGCTTGCTATGCCTTCCTCATTTTGGCATGAGTAGATGAAAAAAGACCGAGGGGCAATGCAAGTATCTGAAACGTGTTTTTACAGAGATGGTTTCATCCGTTGGGTTGGATGTTTGCAGTTGCACTGTAGCTAATTCAGGCTCTCTCAGCAGCTCTCCAAAGGCTGAGAGCTGGACAGGTATTTTGCTGGACAAGTATTGTGCATGATAAAATACAGTTTGCATTTTTTCCTATTTTAGGCAGGTCCCGTAGCAAGCATAATTTCTGCAAGCATCCCTCTTCTACACTCACTAACTAAACTCCATGCCTGTGCTGCGTTTGAATCAGCGCAGTGCTGCTGCGTGTTGTCTCAGCACCAGTGGGTGCTATAGTTACGGGTATATCTCGGCATCTGTTTCCCCTAATAAGCGAACTGTTTAATGAGGTAAATGATGAAGGGCTGGAGCTGAACATGCAACAACTCAAGCAAAGTGCTGCATGGAGCAGCACCCCGTCAGTCAGTCCAGCCCTGAAATTGTTTAGATTGAAGGGCTCTGTGTAGCTGTGAAATACTTTCTGTTGGGTACTAATATGAGCAAACACAAGTTTCTTGTAGTCAGGAGTGCATTCTTGTAATTGTTGCTTTTTCACATTGTTTTTAAGTGAGTTTGTGTGGTCTTTTAAAACCGAAAGCCAGGTTTAGGTGCAGTCCTCAAGCCAGATCCATACTCTTGCCATAGCTGGGGCAAATGGTACTAAGAGAAGTTAGAGTCCACAGTTGGGTCGGAGAACTCTGATAAGCTTGTTTAGTGAAAAGGCATTATTTGTCGGTGCATTTACAGTCCTGGCATCATCTGTGGTCCTCAGGGGGAATCTTTGAAATTCTCGTGAGCCCGTACAGCCCGAAAGGATCCCAGAGCTCCTCCTAGTGAGTTTATGCCCTTTGAGATGCACTCAGCTCGGGGGCAGGCTGGTGAGCAGGCAGTGCACAGCAGTCTTGGGCAAGGAAACTTTTGGCCAAAGATGTGGGTTAAACTCAGGTCATAATATGTATTCAGCTAATTTGCTTGTAATTTCTTGGCAAGGACTTGGGGATGTGCACACGTGCATAGATTCACATATGCTTTCCATCTCCTCCTGTGTGGAAGCCGGCACAGCTCTTGTTTTTCCTGTGTAGGATCTGTGATCTATTCTGGTAGCTGTATAGTGCAGTACTGCCTCCAGTAAATATTCACAGATTTCCTTGTAAGCTGATGCGTTATTTTTTTTCCTCTCTCCTGTGTGGATACACAAAGGCATGTGCTGTACCTGCTTTACCCTGTGGGATCTACATAATCAGGTCCATGGGTTTTAATGGATTTCAACTCCCTTCTGTCTATAGATACGGTTTCCTGTCTCGTTTTGAGCAGGAAGAGCAAAGTCTTTTTTAGTCTTAGCATTCCTGCTTGCCTAGGCTTTGGGAAGAGTTCTCTGGCTATTTTCCTGTTTGATTTTTGTGTGTGTTTTGTTTTAAGCAGGACAGAGTGCATGTGTGTATGTAATCCATGTGCTCAATTAAGAGAGGCATCTGTTGGGTTTATTTCACATTGCCGAGGAAGGACTGCAAGCAGGGAGCATCTGCTCGGCTTTTTGTCAATGGCTTGTTTTTCATAATTTGCTCTACAGGGTGAATGTTTGGGGAGGGGGAGGTGGCTTTTTAGTTCTGAGTTTCATCTTAAGTTTATTTTTATGGTAGCCAAGGACATTGATTGGCATTTGAAAATTAATTTCGCTAAGAAAAGAACTGAAGAGGGGGAAACAAAACCATTCAAAGTAAATAGCATTTATGTAACCTTAGCAATACACTCAGAAGGACTCTTATAAACCATTATTTGCTGTATTTTAATGACAAAGTAAAAAGAATTTGTTATGGTGCTTCTGTTAATGTCTGTCTTTTGTTTTTGTTTTTTAAACTAGCAAGTTTTGGTTAGATTTTAGTTTGGGAAAGACAGGAAGGGCATCCAACACTAAGATGCTTTTTTGGCATTTTGTCAACACCAGAAAAAAAAACCAAAACTGATTTTAAAATAGAGCAGCAGCGATTTCCTGTTCTTATAGTTTCTGCTTTTGTGCATTCAGATGTTGGCTGTATTGCACCTAGCTGATCTAGTGGGAGATCTAATTGTATGTAAGCGTATGCATTTCAAAGGCTACTCAAACTGCAGGGAGTATTTTATACAAGCATGTTTTTTACACTTTTTTGTGGAAACATCCTGCGAAAGGGCTGGGGAGGATAATGACTCTGTGATGCCCTGGGAGGACACTACTGTTGGTGTAGCATAGGGAAGGCAGGAGGAGAAGGAGGAGAAGGCCTGAAACTCCCCTCTAGTCCTGTGAGCAAAAGATAAATCTCATCCGTCCCGCTCAAACAGGGATACAGTTTTGCAAGTGTAGATGTAGATCCTGAGCAGGGCAAGATTTGGGTGTTACTGAAAGTATTTAAAGAAAAAAAAAAATTTAAAAATCAGAAATCATATCTTGTTCTGTAAGTGAACCCCAAGCCTGCACATTTATTAAGCCACCTTGAAATCGTATAAAATCTGAATCTTCCATGCCACAAGTTGTCACAGAAGAGAAAGAGGGAAGTGTTAATAAAAATGAAATTCTTGTCAGTTAATCCCACTCCATAGCAAGAGACTATATATATATAATTTAAATATGACATATCACAGTATAAGTAATGCTTCTGTCAGCTGAATGCTATTCAGCTGAACAACTTTCACATCAGTTAATGGTTATAAAAGCAGCCTACAGCAGTTGGTGGGCAAAATGAAATGTAGGGCTGACTGCAGGGAACAGGCAGACAAGCTTACTTCTGGGGCTTCAAGTAACCTTGGCTGCCACAAAATCATGGAACATGAAGTGTAAAAGGACAAACCACAATAAACTTCATAGTAGCAGGAAAGTATTTTCATTGCTTGAAAAAAAAATAAAATTCAAACTTTGTCATCACATTAAAAACATTACATGAGAAGTAATAAACATATTTACACTTCTGTTTTGATTATAAATATACATTATATACAAAATAATGTTATAAAACGTAGAAAGTTCAGTGCTTCTGATTTTTTTTAAATTACTGAAATACTAGTCTTCAAAATAAACTACAAACAGACAAACTAAAACCCATATTATTGATTTCTGAAGGTCATCTTCAAAATGGTCCTACACGGTCAGAGCAGAAGGTCAGTAGTGGACATTACGAAGGGTCTCGTCTGCACAGTTCAAGGCAGTAGATGGGCTAGTCCAACAACAGGATTTACAAGGGCAGGAATATCGCTGTCCGAGAGAGAGCACAGTCCAGGTTTCTCTGAAGAGATTTTGTTTCCTCCCTCCTCATTCTGCCCCACCCCACAGTCTCATTTCGTTACTGTCATGGCACTTTCCACTGGGGCGTCCAATATTATTGCTGTAAATGTGTAGATAAGAGTTTCTACAGGCCTCTGGTTTCCAGGGGCAGGCTTCCTCTTTTCCCTGTGGACGTGGGGGGCAAGAAAGAAACAGGACAAGCCTAGAACCTTCTAACTCTAATCTCCACCTGTCTTGGCAGAGGGCATCTCAGTGGGTACTTTGCTATTGGGCATTTGGAACCGGGATGAAGGACAGAATCAGAGATCTGCAACCAGGCGGAGAAACACAGGGATGACACTGCTGCTTCTCCTTCAGAAAGTAACAGCTGCAACTTTGAGGCTATTTGCAGTAGAAGGTGGCACCTAATTCAGAAACACAACATAACCCCCCAAATTTGTGTCAAAATAAGAGGATGGTGGGGGGGAAGAGAATGAGGAAGGAGAAGAAAACAGTAATGTCTATTCACAATCACTGGTAGTGCAAAGGGCATGGAAACAGCCGAGAGACCTCAGCATGTATAGGTTCTAGGAGCTGATTGATTTTAAACGCATTTGTAAGGCTTTAAATAGAACTGGGATCATGTCTTTCCTCATTATCAATGGGGAACAGGCAGTAGACATTCCTTATCACATCTTTCCCTTCTTGGATGCTTAAATCCATGAAAATCCTGTCCCATATTGTGGCTTGGGTCAATCAGTTCTCCAAAGCATCACCAAATGAGATGACATGTAAATTCGGTATCCCTCTTTCCTTCCTCCTCTCGCCCCTTAAACTGTCTCCAGTACATGCAGCAGGAGGGAGGAGATGCAGATTGACGTGTGGCAGGAAGTATCAATCACCCCTGCCCAATACTGTTCAGGTAACTGCAGAAAGAGCAGTCTAGTCTCTGTTTGGGCTTGTTAGATTCTCTTGACACATTTTAGGCACTTTTAAACCCAGAAAAAAAAAATGGAGACCTCATTTATACTGTATCCATTATCTGCATAGCAGTGTGTCTTTCTTCACACCTTCCATGGCAACATCTGTGATAGTTAAGTGCCTCCTCATCTACCAGCACCTCCCATAACCAGAGTTCTGGAAAGCCACGGGTCTGTCCATGAGGAACTGGCCTCAGTATCTTTAAAAAGCAAGTCAAAACATAAACTTTTTTAACCCCTCTCTCTTCCCTCTGCCTCCCTTCTTCTATAGCCAATGAGATTTCTGGTATCAAACTTCAAACAAGGGCAGTAAGAACAAAAAGGTGTATTGCATCTTTCAGTAAATTCACAGTCTGTCCAGTTCACCCAGTTCCATCCTCCGCCTGAGAGCAGCAAGTTGCATGTAATTAAAAACAGTCCAATCCAGTTCTGAATTGTAAACAATGCAGCAGGAACGTCCATCTACTGGCATTACCAAATCTGAGGTGCAAATGGGCTGATCTTCAGTCTTATACCTGTCAGGGTATAAAAATAATACAAGGAATGAGAAGGAAGCACAGTGTACAGAGTACAGCAGAACTAACAAATTATAGTTAAAGTATGTCAAACCAAAGTAATTGAAGCCAGACATTACTGCAGCTTAACTATCAGCATTCAATATTTTTAGCTGGATCCAGAGAGGGAGAATAGTCAGCAAACAACTCATCTATATGACCTGGAGCGAGGGAAAGAATGCCTAGGATAAACCTTACAAATCTGGGTGCTTAACATTAAGTCTCTGTAAAAGGCATATGGTATAGCTGAATAGATTGTGTGCCGTGGAGAGAAGTTTCAGGGGCTGTCATTCTGAAAATACAAGTATTTCTGGGGGTGCCTGATGTAAATCCAGCTTTGGTCAGCAAGATCTTCAAAGGAAGATAAGGTATTTAGGTCTGTTAGTGGCAATGAAGTGTCTAACTGACATTTGTATCTTTGAAAATCCTTTCAGTTAGTCTTAAACTTTTAATATTGTTGGTTGACTTGTATTCCAGCTTGCCTTCGAGCCGAAATCTGATATCCACCCTGGCAAGGGAGACAGAATCCTGCAGATCTGACTTCACAGATCACTGCTATATGGCACAGAAGCTCTTGTTCTTGGAGTCTGAACCTACGTGAAACTAGCGCTAAAGGTGACTACGTTGAAAAAGACAGGTATTGGTTGGTGATAAGTTTTCTTTAACTTCTCATTGGGCCTTTCTCCAAAGGGTCAGTAATTCTTTGGGAACTAGTTGGTTCTTCTGCAGGTGCTTTTTTAAAGTCTTTAGATTGTTCACTGCTAGGCACCTCCTTTTTGTGTACTGTTCTCTGGCTTTTCAAAATAATGTCAAAATCTAGATGTGTTTATCAATAACGTAAGAAACAGCATTAAATTGTTACAGCCATGAACATATAGCTAAAGCTTAAATGCCAAGAGGTTGAAATTTCCTTCCATGTCTTACTACAGACTTTCTAAATGTCTGTTACGCCTATCCACTAACACATTCAGCTACCTTCCATCTTCTGTTGGAAATCTCTAGCTTTGCCCGTTTGCACAGAACACAGATTATCCATTGTAGTCATGGGAAAAAGCATGGCTTTACATCAGTGGGCCTATGAACTATTATTATTTCAATTTTTTTGCTGATTACTTATTTAAGAGGAAATAATCTTACAATGTCCTGTACTTTATGGGTTGATGTTCCATGCTTTTATCTCCCACTGACTTATCTAAACCCAGAATCTCTGGTTTAATAAAATCAGAGCTGCTAATTTCTTTGTTTTTCCCACTGTATGTTCTGTTTATCTGCGCACTCCTGTCGGCCACAGAAGAGAAGACGTGTATGCTGGGATCCCTGGAAATAGAGCAACCTTCTCAGAGGCAATTCTAAAGGATAATTTGCCCCTTTTTGTGAATTTATGCTTGTTCACCCACGTACTTACCTCTGTGGCTATGATGCACTCATTCCTTTCTTCTGTTATCACAAAGACGGACTGGTACATTGAATCCCTTGGAGAGCATATCGCTGATATCCTACATTCCGGCTTTTCACTAAGGCAGGGCAGAGAGAAAAGGGCGTTATTTGACTACTAACATGCCTGACTCTAAAAAGCTACCATGAATATGGAGGGGTGGAATGAGATAGCCATGAAGGTATGGGAGGGGAGGGCAGAGGATGAAGTTTCACATGTTCTATATGATGGCAGGACATTATACTAGGGAGGTAGATGTAAGGAATAGCTACTGTCCTGCTAGATTTCTGCCATGTCCAGTTTAGTTACGCACTCCTCAGATCCCTCAGTGCACCAGTCACAAGCAGAACCCAGGCAAGACTTTCAGTACGTGTATCAGAATACTGATGAGCCAGTGAATAGCTGCCCTTTTCTTTTTTTAAAAGAGTATTTTTACTCTATCCTTCTTCTCAGTAAGCAGATTGTTTTGCCTTCTTTTAATAACCAATATTCTTTTAATATACTTATTTTTAATCATTATACGCTGTACTGTTGTTTCTCCAAGATCTACTGAGGAAGGAAAGTTACTTCTTACTTTCATCACTAGACTACTCACTCCCATTTCACTTCACAGCACCCATACTACCAGCACCCTGCACAAGCTCTCAATTTAATTCATTTAGCTAAGGATACCACTTGGCCATGACACGCATACTTTTATTTCAAGATTCCTGGCTTTGCTCTGGTTTGTTTTGTATGTTATCTCCCCAAGTTAATTTTTTCCCATGTTTTCTCATCTGCTTCTAAATGGGTGTGAAAATGAGGGGGCTGAAGAAAGACTACAAGGAAGACTGCATTCTCACCTGTGTAGTCGGAGTGGAGACTTCTCTCCTAAACACTTTTCGCTTTTGTAATATTTATCGTCCTGCGTCCCTCTACTTGTCAGATCTTTTACCAGATTGTAGTCCAATTTATGATTCTTGGGTTTGTAGTTTGACTTCTCCAGCCCACAGTCCACTTCGAGGTCTTTATTTTTATTGGTGTTTTTGAGCTGGGAAGCTGGAATGAGATTGTCCTTCTGGAAGTCAGACAGGTTGTTCATTGTCTCCAAGTCCTGCTCTGGGTGCATCCTCATCTGCCTGATGACCATTGCTATCATGCAGAACAGTATGAGCAAAGCCACCAGCCCCACTCCCATGGATATAGCAATCCAGGGGACTGGTTTAGGAGGAAGTGCAATGGGCACTGAATAAACTGGTAATTCACAGCGGCTGCCCATGAAGCCAGAAGGACAGTAGCAGACAAAGCTGGCACTATAAAGTCCACTGTAGCATGTGCCTCCATTCTCACATGGCCCAGAAGCACATTCATCTCTGGTTTTGATGTCACAGTTCCTGCCACTATAGCCTGGCAAGCATGTGCAGGTGTAATCGTTGATCAGGTCGTGACAAGTTCCCCCATTGGAACATGGGTTCCTGGCACAGTCATTGATGTTTATCTCACATTTCTGACCAGAGAAACCAGCCCGACAACGACACACACGAATCTGACCAAGGTAAAAACAATTACCATCTGAGGAAAGAAAGTAAAATAAAAAAAAATCAGTCTGCAATGTACTTCACTCGGAAACATAAAACTCTCCCCTATAAGCATTTTTTCCTACCTCAAGAAGCGGGGTGTTATTTTACAAAACAATCACACATCTAAAAGTTCCTTCCAGCTTACCTATCACCCCTTAAAAATATGCCCCTTCTAAATATGTAATAAAGTTAATTTAATGTACATAATTCTACTGTCTGTCCCATCCCATGATAAAACTTGTGCCTTTTTTTCTTGCATAGAAAATGCCAGTGAAAGTCCCCTCCAAGAGACCAAAATTAGGGTAGACGTGGAATACAGTGGGGGAGAGGGACTAATGTATTAGAAGAAGAGTAGAGGTCAGATTGGATTTCTATCACTTCTGCACTGAAAAGCACAAACGGGTCAAGGAGACATGAGATTTTTTGATAAAAAGACTCACCATTTGCACATGGGTTGCTTGTGCACCTGTCTACTTTTTTTTCGCAGTTCGACCCTGTGAAGCCGAAAGGGCAAACGCAAGTGTAGCTGGCCCCTTGTTCTTTTTCCAAGCATGTGCCACCATTAAAGCATGGAGAATCGATACATGTCAAAGCGCTGTGCTCACAGTGAGTTCCATAGTAGCCAGGGGGGCACAGGCAGTGATAACCATTCTCCATATCCTGCAAAACACAACATTAGCCATTGTAATTTGATGCCACCAAATGATAGCTGCTTGCGCGTTTCTTTTTGGTCTGTGAGGGCTGTTCTGTCCCATCTCATCCACGCTCTGATGTGGCAAAAGTGACATTTGCAGAGTAAATAACTGCATGCTGGACGGTGAGGGATAGCGCTGAGAACTGGCCGTATTCAGCATGTAGGGGTAATCGTGCAACTACACAAGTAGAGCAGATGCAGTTGTAGGGAGCCTAGAAGCAACTAGGCAAAAACATGACTAACACTGCTACTGTCTAATGGGATCCCTGATGTCCTTCTGGAGCAGAATGGCATATGTCAACCTACACAGCTGTGATCAGGACATTTATCCTCTGCCTGAGAGCCTTTTTAAAAAGCGTGTTATTTTGCTTTGCTATGGAGAAGTCCCACCACTTAGATCACAACAAAATTCATCTCTTCTTTGCAAGTAATGTATGTCCAAGGCCCTGGGAGAAGGGAGTTAGGGTCTTGCAGCATTAGCTTTAATCGAAACATGCATCAGATTACACCTGACAGTTATAAGTGATCGGTCTTTATTAGCGGGTAGGATCAATCATTGACTGGGTCTGAAAATACATTGAAACACGAGAGTGCAGAAAACTAAAAATGCAGAACCCTGTTTCACGGAAAATGTTTCATCTGATTTCCCTTGTATCAACTGGTGCTACACTCCCATAGCAGAAAGCAGATGTTTTCTTTTATTTATTATTAAAATACAGACTTAGCACATTTCTGTATGAACTCTAGTTTGGGAAACTTATTTTTTACAGATCTGTTCCCTCATGAACCTTGGATCTTGCCAAGATCTCGTAATGGCTGCCACCGAAACCTAAGGATCAGTTGACTAGTTCTAATCTAGATGATACATCTCCTCCTGTAACAGACTTCTTCCCCTGACACGTCCAGGGAAGGGTTCAGTATGATAGTTGTGAGCGTCAGTAATGAACCTGTGTACTATCAAATTCCCATTATGTCGTTACAAAACCATTTCTGAAAAGGTATACTGGGGCTTGCTTCAAACAAAGACTTTACATTTAAAATGCCCTTACCGTGCAACTACCACCATTCCTACAAGGATTGCTGTCACACTCGCTGATCTCATGTTCGCAGTCAACACCAGTAAAGCCAGGTTTGCATGAACACGTGTAGCTGCCCTGGCCAGTGTTCATGCAAGTTGCTCCGTTTTTGCATGGTCTGTGGTGAGTGCAGTAGTTCAGATCTGCAAAGATACCAGGTGTTAGAGAAAAGAGTCTTTGACAGCTGGAAAAAGACATTCATACAAAAACGCCTTAGTCAACAGTAAAGACAGAATTTTCAGTGAAGTCTTCCATTTTGCTATTAAAGGGATACTGGAGATTATTATTCAGGTCATTATCAATAATAATCAGATGTTTCAGATTGTTACAAATTTTGCATATTGCTCTCCGTCTATCACTTGAGCTCTGAATTTTGGGAAACTTATCTTTCTTAGTGCTTTGGTATACTCTCCCTTTTTTGTGTGCATAAACCCATTGGCTGTAATGGGACATAGATGCCAAAGTGGAAAATGTACTTTGTGTGTATTCTCAGAAAGACACTCCAAGGCATTATGGACAGACACTCTGTGCACAACATGTCACATAAAAGAGTTAGCCCCATCTTTAAAAGGTGTGCTCCAAGGCACATTCTGGGAAGGCAGGAAGGAAATAAAAATATTTAGGCCTGGAGATTTAAACAAACATTAGAAATCTTTTATTGTTTATTTACCATGCTCTCTTGTTATGAATGTTAGTAGTTTAAACTGTCTAAATGCTCTGCCAAGCTTGATGGTCCTTTTTATTTTCACTTAAATTGGAGACAGAGGTTAAGCACACAGGTTCATAGGACGTAAGTAGAAAATCTTTATAAGCACTATAAATACCATAGACTAATTCGAATACAACTGGTTAATAGGTAACTACAAACAGAAAAAAATCTGCAACTTTACTTTTCCTGCTTAATTCAGACTTCCCCATCTTAATCCTATAAATGTCTTGAAAACACTTAACTTGCTCTGAGTACTTAATGATCTCAGTGCCAGCAGTGCATATATGGCCTTGAGGACATGACTGCTCAGCTGGCTACAGTTCAGTGATTCAATGGGTTGAATAGGTGGAAGTGGTCTGGTGTACCTTAAAATGGAACCTGTACTTTTCATTCTTGCTTACATGATTTTTCTCTCATGCTCCAGACTTATCACATGAGTTAACTTCCTTGTATGCAAAATAAGGAAGGCCCAAATTATGGTGTTTACTGCTGCTGGAAACTGTTTAGTAAATTGTTATAGTTGTACAGGGAATACATTAAACTTAGCTTGAGAAGGCAGAAAACTTGCCTGTTCAAAACTCATCCAGGTGTTGTTGTTCTTCTTCAAGAGAAAAACAACAGCTACCAAAAAGGTTTGCTCATTTTCAGCCAAGACTACCACAAATGTAAGGATTAGTACCTGAGACAGCCTTGGTACAAACTCATGCCTCTCAATGCGCACCTTACGGAAATTTAGTTCTAGATCTGATGGGTCAGCTTCCTCAGTCCCATACTAAAGAGTACCCAATCTAGACCCAGAAGCGCAACATTCGGAACTCACCTTGGTCACAGAAGAGGCCACCCCATCCTTCGTCACATATGCACTGCCATTGTGTTTTACAAGTCCCGTGGCGGCAGCCTATGTGGGGGATGCATTCATCGCAGTAGCGGCCTTGCCAGCCAGGACGACAGCTAAAAGAAAAGTCAAATTAAAACATTAATGACATGGAAAAGAGTTTAAGTTTCTATTACAAGGTGACATTTTAACTGAAGTTCAGATTGCAACTGCTATCTACTCACATGCACTCTCCAGGCTTGTTGCAATATCCATTCTGTTCAGTACATCCAGACAGACAGATGGCTGTAAAGAGAACATAAAAAAAGCAGAAATGTTTAGGTAAATACATATGGCACTACAGAATACACTTTTAAAAGGGGAAATGCCAGCTTTTAAAAATATGCTTCGAAAACCAGTTTTGTACTTTCAAAGCTTTGTTTTAGAATTTCTCAGTACGGGGAGTTCTGGAGCAGGAGGAAGTGAACAAGGAGAGCCGACATCTGACAAGTTGTCCTTTAGTTTTTCTGTTTACACAACAAACATGAACTCTTGCAACTCTCGTAGAAAAGGAGCAAGAGGTGGCGGCTCTGTCTGCGCTAACAGAAGACTGCAAAAATCCAGCAGGACCCTGAGCCCGCAGTAAAGATTCCCACTATAACAGCGCAACACCTGCCCCATCTCCTCTGGCAGCAGAAATGGTGGAAGCCTCTGTGGGCAAGCTGCGAGCGTTTTGACTCAAAATAGGTATGACTGACTCAGTGATATCAGCCAAGATCCCTTCTCTGCTCTTTCTTTGCTCCTTGCAGAGGTGCAGCACAGCATTCGTAGCTGCAGCAACAGGGGGGCAAAGTCCTCAGCACAGTGCTTTCCACACAGAGTGGAAAGGTCAGCGTGAAAACACAGCCCTGAGCCTCCGCCAGGTGCACGATGCTTTGCAGCAGTGCCGTCACAGCCACAAGCAAACACCACTGCATCCAGCGTGGGGCCTGCTGACACAACTGGAACAGGGGACAAGCTTTTGGGTTCGGGGTGCCTTCACCAAACAGCTCCCTGATGCTTTGGGGAGTTGCCTTTCCTCAAAGGCCTCTTCACCTGCATTCCTGTCCCAGGCTAACGCTTGGATTAGCACAGAGGAGGACCTAAGGAAGCCAGAGCAGGTGACATGCTTTAATATGTCGAGGCACCTGCTAGCTTTATAGGCCTGCCCAGCGCACAGGCTGGAAGGCGGCACGGCCCCAACCGGGGGTTCCCTCGCTCCCTGCCTAGGCGAGGAGGCCGCAGCTTGGCCGCTGGCAGTGGGCTGCCCTGCACAGCCTGTGGAGAGGGGCGATGCTGCTAGGCCAGCCGTGGGGCCCAGGCAGCTCGCGGGGCGCACGAGCAACTGTCACCGGCAGTGCCTGGCCCCCCGCGCGCCCAACAGCTAGCATGGCGTGGCACTTACGCTCGTCGCAGTACTCGCCGGTCCAACCGGGCAGGCAGGCCAGGCTGCCATCCGCCTCGCAGACGTAGTGGCCGAAGCGGTCGTCGCGGCGCTTGCAGAGGCGGGAGCAGCTCTCGCCGTAGTAGTTCTCGCTGCAGACCACCCGGTAGGAGTAGCGCAGCTGGGTCAGCGGGCCGCTCTGCACGTCCTGCGACCAGTCCTCGCCCACCGCCAGCGACCGCTGGATCGCCATCTGGCTGATGAGCCAGTCCTCCGACGGCGGCCGGGAGCCTGCGGGAGAAGGGCCGGCATCAGTGGCCTGCCACCACCACCACCGTGACCACCGCCACCACCACCACTGCCCACCCCAGGAACCCCCGCCCCGTGTGTGTGTGTGCAGCAGGGTGTCGCGCTGCCCCGGTCCCGCTGAGGAGGGCTGGAGCGTGAGGGTGGTACCCCCGGCCCGGCGAGCGTTAACCCGGGCTGAGGGGCTCCGCGGAGAGGCCTTTCAAAGCGAGAGCTGCTGTGCTGCTGGAATATCCTTTTCCTCTCTTGCCAGAAAAACATCCCAAAGCCATTATTCCTTTCCAAAGGGCGGAATTCGAGAAAGGTGTAAAATACAGGAAAAGGCGGCCGGGGCTCTTTGGCAGCCTCGCAGCTTTCTCACCGCGGAGCTCCTTTCTTTCCCACGCCAAAAATAAACCGGAGGAAACGCAATTGTGTTGGAGATTGGGTCGGGACAGAATCAAAGCGGCCCCTGATGGATATCGTTTGGGGACTAACTCCTGATGGTCGGATAAAGCCGGCCCTGAAATTATCGTATAAACATCTGAGCCGGGGCCGGCCAGCGCGGCGGGGCCGGGGCCGGGGCCGGGGCGGGTGACGGGGCCGGGG
>VXAA01003779.1:127920-187602 GCA_013399115.1 Anseranas semipalmata | reverse complement strand
CGGCTCGGAGAGGGAGCGAAGCCTGAGCAAGCCGCCACCCCCCCACCCCGTGCCGGAGGGCCCGGGCCGGGCGCAGGGACAGCGCGGCGGTGTGTGCCCATTCACCCATTGTTGCTCGGAGCTGAGCCCATAAAAATAAGAACATTTCTATTAAAGGGTATAACGATCACTATTGAGCCTCTCGCTACAAATCGATGGCTTCTTTTCCATACAAATGCCTGCTTATGCCTTTATGTTCTCCATCTGTTTGTAGCTAACACCTGCCATTCAATAAATCGATTTGGCCATTTAATGTAACAGCTTCCCGGGACATTTTTTCGTGCCAGATGCCACAGCAGCTCCAAACCCCTACCCCAGCCCAGCGCCCCACCGGCACAGCCGCCCAGCCCGCGGCTTCGCCTCAGCAGAAACCCTCTGCCAGGGCACGGACCAGAGCAGGAAAGTAAACAGAACATTCAGAAGTGCCTTTTGTTTATTCATTCTTTTATTTATTTATGTCGAACGCTAATGCCACCGATCCCGCCTTCTTTAACGCTGTGTTATCTTAATGCTGGTGTCGGCTTGGGACCCCGTTGTGGGGGCCTGGTGGGACGAGGGGCCCCGTCCTCCTGCGGGCATCGGGGCCGAGGCACCGCGCTGCGCCGAGCCGAGGGAGAAGGGTGGGACCTCTCTGGGTGTCTGCCCGTGGGTCTCAGGGGAGGGAAATCAGCATCACTGTGGATATGAGAAAGTGGAGTGAATAATGCGGCACGGGGACATTGCATGGGGCAGTTTCCTCGTGGAGGAAGGGAGCAGCGCCGGGCTGGCCAAGTTCCTCCGGAGGAGGCGATTTTGGTACTGCTGGGATTTTGTGTGACTGCGCTTATTGTGTAATTCATTGTGCTAGGAGTGCCTTTGGAAGGTGCCTTTGAAAGGTACCCTTGCTGCTTTAAGTCTGAATAAATGCATAAAATGAAATACATAATACAAAAAAAAAAAAACAAAACAACAGATATGTACATATTTCAGTTATGTGGGTCTGTTTCTTTCTTAATTAATTCAGTGCAGGCCGTGGATACCACTTTCAAATGCACCTGGCTGTAGAAGCCTAATTTCCTCCGAAAGCCAGCAAGAAAGCCATGCAGTCATTTGAACTTCTACCTGAGATGGCTGGACAAAATTGGGATTTCTCATAGAAAGCACCCCTGAAAACTAAGGCTAGAACTGAGAGAAGGTACCAGGGAGATGCCCAAATCTTTGTCTTTTTTTGAACCTTAGAGCTGTGGGCGAGATTGGCAGGGGAGAGTTGAGAGGATGGACATGCCTCACTGGGACCAGAGGTTCCCAAGTTTTTGTTCATACAAGAGGCATGTATGGGTCAACAGTCATGGGTGGGACGCTGGCCTGAAGCAGCGTAACAAAACAAGTGCAGGCTGGCTTTGGTTAATGGGGAAACATTTCCTTTGCAGGCTCCTTAGTAAACATCCCATGGGCCAGGCTTTGGGAACTCCAGCATCAGAAGGTCTGTGCCTTCAAACAGATGGTTGGGCCGCCCTCGGCTACTTAGAATATGTTTGGGGCCACATTATATAGCGCTGGGTGAAGGGATCTGTCACAGGAAGCGGGTGAGAGGCAGTTTTAACCCTTTCCCCGGGGAGTGGCCTGGATCCGCGCTCCGCCTGTGCGACCAGTCCCTCCTCCTGCCGTCCCCCAGCCCAAACCCGCGGGATGCTTGGTGTGCGCCCAGCATCGTGGCACTCGGTGCAGACGGCGGGAGGAGGAAGCCTCAGACCTCTGGTGTTTGAGGTCTGGCAGAACAAAACCCAGAGTCAGATGCGTCCGGCCCCGGCACAGGCTGTCCCACTGGGGCAAGACCAAGAGTGGGGCACAGGGGGAATTGGGAAGCCCGTCTGGAACAGCACCTAGCGGAGGTCTGGGACACCCCAGGGGCATCCACCTCCTGTGTGCTGGTCCCTTGCAGGGGTTTGTGGTGGCCACGCTGGGTTCTTGCTGAGCTCTCCTGCTTTCCTTGTTCCTGTGGCAGCCTGGCGTTAGGCAGAAGCTGCTGAATGCCCAGGACGGAATATGGGGTCAGATTTGGGGGCCTGTGCTGGCATAATAGCAGGAGAAGAGGTCTGTGGCACTCGGTGGAGTTGCACCTGCTTGTGCACCAGGATAAGCCGATTCAAGGCAGTTGTAACTTCCCAGAGCTGCAAACTGGTAAAAGTTAAGGGTGTTTAAAATACAGCTGGACACCTAGGTAAGAAAATCCCTTGTAAAATCCCTGCGCTGGAGGTAAAACTTGCTAATGACTGAAGAGAGGGAAAGACCATCCTGACTTTTTATCCGTAGCATTTTTATTTATTTCTAGTAAAAAAGATTTTAACCAGGAGCAGCTGCTTCCACAGCCCATCAAAAGCAATCCTAGATTGTCCAGATGGAGTCACTCAAGACAGAGACATGAACGAGGGCTGCCACCGGCTCCAGGATTTCTGGGTTTGTCCTATTTTAAGAAGATCTCACATCCTGTGAACACTGCTTATGGGAAATGATTGGATGCAGAAATCCTAGTGGGAGCCCATGAGGCAGCCTCATGTGGAGATGTGGCGATGTGGCATGCTGACATTTTGACATAACGTGGTGATGATTTTATGCTAGCATCAGCCGTCCAAGAGGAAAGTAAATATGTGACATATTGTTCAGGGAAACAAAACAAACCAAACAATGAGGTCCTGTGCCCAGTGACTGATGTAGCCTCTGCAGGCCCATGCAAAACCTCTTTTCCTTTGTGATCTGGGG
This sequence comes from Anseranas semipalmata, assembly GCA_013399115.1. Taxonomy (NCBI): domain Eukaryota; kingdom Metazoa; phylum Chordata; class Aves; order Anseriformes; family Anseranatidae; genus Anseranas; species Anseranas semipalmata. The sequence continues at coordinate 184,824 of VXAA01003779.1, read as the reverse complement.
ATGCTGGGAAAATGAGTGCATCGGGGTATCCAATACCCATCCCTGGCCCATCCAGCCCTCCTCGCTTTTTGTCTTTGTGTGCGGCCATGCAGGGAGCAAACACAGAGCACCCGCTGTGTTTCTATTGTTTCTCCCGTCTAATGGCCCTACTTAGCCACGGAGGAGTGGGATGGATTTGCGCCTTGCGCACATTGTTCTTGGGGTTCAAAAGAATACTTAAACTAGAGCAGTAGTTAGTATGACAATGGAATAGAAATGAACATTCACTCCAGTGGCTGCGGATGGCACAGGAGCTTAGATAATGGGACAAGGGAGAAGAAAATTAATGAATCTGTCTGTCTGTCTGTTGGCCCATCAGCATAAATATCTTGTCAGTCATAAGTGACAGCAGATCTATCTGGATGGTAAAAGCTGTGCTTGCCCAGGCTCCCGGCTGTATTCTTTAAATCAAAAGTTTCATCAGGTAATTTAGCAAACTAAAGAAAGTTGGTACTTGACCACATAGCGTGCCCTGAACGGGTGTGCAGTAAATCCTTAATCTTGAGTGCTAAATGATGCAAAACAATGGGACACAGAGGGCACAGGGTACCCGACTCCTTCCTCCTGCTCTGGTGCCCGTGGTGGCAGTGTCTCCTGCAGCCCCTGGACGACGTGGAGATGGTCCTTCCTACACAGGAGCCTTTCCTGAGCTGAGCAGCTGTGCCGACTCCCTGCCCAGGCAGTCTTCTGGCGCTGGGTGCCCTACAGCATCCCAGGCTGACAAAGTGGGGGTGACCACTGACGTCTCCCTAGGTGGCTTAATTCACCCGTGGAAGGGCAGACAGCAGAAATGTGTCCCATCCTGGAGAGGATGTAGCTGTCATGATGGAGGAATTAAACAGAAGGGTGAGGCTGACACACCATCTTGTTTAAAAGGCTGGGGTGAGGCATGGGGCCACTGTGTGTGGTTCTGTACACACACACACAAACCCAGAGTGGGAAACCCTTCTTCTCAGAGCTTAGGATGGGATTTGTCTCACCTTACTTTAGCTGTGTAACAAGTATATAGGCCACATCAAGTATCCACTTTTCCTCTGGAGACAATGTTGAGAGATGGGACCATATTGCCTGCCCTGAGAGGATACTCTGCATCAGACCAGATAAATCATCATCTACAGAAACCCTTCTCTCTTCATGGACTTTAGAGGAACCTGAATATCGAGATCTGGTGAGAACCCACATTTTTAGAAAGCCAAAGCAAGGTGAGATCGATTCCTTCCTTAGTGCCTGAATGGATAAGTCAGTCAGAAGACAGGAGAGGAAAAAAACGCAGGGACGATGGGGTTTTCCCAGACACACAGCAGCCTGTGGCAGAGCTGGGAGCAAAGGGCGGCTTCTCTGAGCATCCACTGCTGACCAGTGCTTGGGATATTGAGCTTAGGATGGAGGGTGTCCCAGTCCTGGTGAGAGCACAATTCTTATGCCAGAATTTGCAGGACTAGCTACCAGACATAAAGAAATACAGCCTCATAGATAGCTTGCATTTTGACGCTCTTCTCGTTGAAACCTTCCTCATGCCACAGCAAGACACCTGAGCAAATGGCATCGATCCAACCCAGACGGGGTGCAAGCTGAGGTACCTGGATTAAACTGGGGACCTGTACCACAATCGTGATGCTGAATGGAGTCACTTATAAAATCAGGTTTCACACTGGGGGTTGGATTTTGAACATCCTTTTAAGCTTGGGGAAGGAGAGTCTAATGCAAGATTCTGGTTTAGGTTCACTCAATAAAATCTGGAGTGTTGTAGCAAATGTTGATGAAGGGAGATTTCAAATGACATGTACCACAACTAATGAACTCTCTGTAGGTTACAAAGCATTTTCATCTTATTGTTTATACATTCATAATGCTCCAAAATAGATACTGTGATGAATTGATAGCTTTTAAAATATATCTGGGTTTTATTAATTCATTAGAGCATCTCATAGTTAACTCTTGAATAATCAGCTTAAAAGCAGAAGGCAGATTTACTGGCATACGGTTTTCCACGGGCGTTTTGCTGGTCAGATGCCAAGACATATAACAATTTAGATACACAGTGTGTTTATTATCTAGGATCTAGCAGGCGTTAGCCTTCAGTCTTGAAATTTACACAGTGGCAGCTGAAATCTTTGAAGAATATCACAAAACTGAGATGCTTTATCTCGTGTACTGGGAAACGTTTTATTCTGTTAATGATGAATTGTCCAGTGAAGGCACTTTACACAACATACTGTACAACTGCTTATTTTGGTGCCTGCTTGTTTTCCCATTTAAGAGTTTTGGCCACATTTTTGTGTTCTGTTTCATTTCATGCTAGCTGCAGCCCCCTGTGGATGAGTGCTGCTTCTTGTCTCATTTTAGAAACAATTCACAGCTGATTAATTTTTGCTAACTCTTCAAACTGATGAAAACAGTGACCATTCATTTGCAAGGACTAATTCCAGCTTTAAAGTATTCCTAGATGTAGCTTTTATATTTGAGATTTTTGCAAGGACTCTATAAGCCTTGCTCTCCATCAGACATGGTAGCAGGAGCTGGAACTTGAGGGCAGTCTACATCCCGTCACCTTGATTTTTACCCACCATGATATCTGCTTTGTCTCAGATCTAGTGTAGATGACAGGGCAGAAAAATCACCAGGGGTAGTTTCCCCTACGTTAGCTCTCCAGCAGTGGCTGGAGATCCAGCAGGGAAGCAATGACAGAAGATGCTGGGAGATAAAAGTCTGGTAGGGATATGACTGCTCATGCAAGTCCTGCTTGCTCCCTCCTGCCTGCTCTTCTGGCCAGTTCACTTGGGATTGGTGGCACAGCAGCTGCATAATCCCACAGAATATCTTCTACGATGGACCTGTTTTGAAGGATCTCTTCATACTGCAAACAGCGGGCAAATGGTTAAAGATATGAAATATATCCACCTGCCAACGTACCTTCCTGGTTCTCACGGTGCTCTCAATGAAGGTGGCATCATTACGCTCACCTGAGGCAAGGCAGCCTTGCTGGGAAGCTCTTGGCAAACCCAGCTGCAGGTGCTCCTCGTGATGTGCTCCTCCTGACGTCACACGCTGTGCCGACCTGAGCTCTGTGGGCAGCCAGTGCTGCGGCAGGATAAAAGTGGTGGCTTGGAGAGAGGCTGGCTGTGTGAGAAGAAAGAAGCTTAATCTTTGTCTGTTGTACAGCTTTGCTTGGAGCTTGCAGATAAGGTCAGTGGGCTGTGCTGGATGTTTAAGGGGAGAATGAAGATCTCAGCATACAGAATGAAGGGAAGCTGAGAAATGATATCTGAATGGAGAAAAAGGAGAAGATACAGAGAGGATGAGACAGGGTAGGGGGCTGGCTCTTGGGAGGAGCTCAGGAAGCCTGCCTTAGCATGCAGGTGTATGATATTCCAAATGTGGGTGCATCTGTTCTTCTGAGGACAATAGTTTGAGGTGGTGGGGTGGTAGAGAAGAAGCTGCATGCAGGTGTCTTTGCTGTGTGTTGGTTGGTACTGTTTTTTAGAACAGGTCTTAGCATTGGCTCTTGTTTCTCTTCTTATTTACCTGGTATATGAATTGGTGAAATCAAGCTCAATCTTAAAATTGCTACTTGCACTACTTTCATTCACGCTACTTCTAACTGAGCGGTCATTCAGAGGCAGCCAGCAAGGGTGATTAGAAGAATGATTCATACAAATACTCATACTCTCAGTGACTGCAGCCTGAATGAGGAAATACCAACAAAAGCTGCTGTACAAACAGAATACTTAAAGGATGGGGCCTGGCTTAGCAAAATATAGTAATGAACTCAGTATAATTGAGGTTTGTGGTGTATAAACGCTGAAGTGTTTTCAGTTCACTCCTAAAATAACAGAGATTGATAAGTTTTTTGTCACTTAGATCTGCTGTAGGGTCCAAACCTTGTACCGTTGCAGGTTCCAAAGAATCTCTAACTACAGACTCTGTAGGGATTTTTTTTTTTTCCTGTAGTGCTTTGTGTGGAGTTTAGCTAGCCTGGAAATGTGCTGTCTGTAATCCTATCAGATGCTGTTAAACCCGTGAAAGGGGCCACTGAATTCTCTGTCAGTGTGACAATTCAGACCAGGTTCATTTGGCCCCGAACTTATTCTCCTTGAATTCAGTGCTGCTGGGAGGTGTTTTGGATGCATAGCTTTACAGGCTGATACCTTCTCTTACTAACGGACCCACTATAGCACAAGTAGCAGCAATGCAAGCTATTCCATGCTGCTGTTCTAATGTTACTTCATATCAGTGTGGACAAGTAGCTAGCAGTGTGAGTTTCTACTACACATCAAAAAAGATGCAGGTAGTCCTTGCATGTGGATCAATATCCATTGGCAGTGAGGCAGAAACCAACGGATTCATCGTATGCAAGACAGGCAATACTCATAGATGGCAGTGAGTTTTGGTCACTAACATGTTGGGTGGTGACCTGGAAAGATGCCACAAGTCACATCAGTTCCCTGAGCCAGCAGTCCCTGCTGGTGGCTTTGCCAGGGACTGCTGAGTTGTTGATTTCCAGCAGCCCTTAGGCTTGGGGCTTGTGTACCAGAAAGCCTGAGGGCTGGGTGAAATGTGGAGTTCTGTTGCTAACAGATGGAGGTGAATTTATGTTGCTTTGACCTAAAGGTTAGTAAGTCACTGGAGTCATTGCAGTGTTAGAAGTACCTGAAATTCGGAGTGCAAAGTTTGTATCCATACCTGGTGAAGTCATGTAGGGATGGTCAGATGGTGCCTTCTGACTCCTTCCCTTTCCTGAGTTGTTCTCTCTATCCTGTCCTAATGCAGTGCCACAATGATGGGAAGACTTCCCTTGGCTGAGCTCAGGGCAGTGTTCCCCATCAGGATTTGCCCTGCTGGATCCTATTGTTTTCTTTCCCTTCTTCTCAGTGAGATCTTACTGTCTTGAGACAACGGGCTGCCACTGCCTGCTGCGGGACATCTGCAGAAGTGCTGTGGCCATTACACTCCCACATCACACACCCCATGTCAAGTGTATGTGTTAGTGTTCAGGTGAGGCTTCTTGATTAAGCATACATTAAAGTCTTCTCTCTCCCCAGACCTGAAAGTTGCTTTAAAGAGTTGTGAGCATGGGGGAAACACCTAATGGTGAGTACCTCTCACTCTGAAGGCATACAGAGACCCTTGCCACACTGATGCCATACACATATTCACACTGAAAAGTGACTGTTTTTCTGGGATGCAGTGGCCTCCAAAGAAACTGCAGCAAAATTACCAAAGCAGTTCAATGGGGACAAAAAGTGGGGAGTGGAGCTTCTGCTGTCACAAACCTGCTCTGAATCCCAGGTGATATTTGATGTCCTGTGTTATGCAGGAGGTGGTCACTTCTGCCCACTGAATCTGCGAATCTCTCCATAGACCAAGCTCTCTTGTGTTTGCTATCACTTTCATGCCTACCTTTGCAAATGGGCAGGTAGAATGTCAGAAGACTTTTAGGACAGGGATTGGGGATGAAACTGAACTGCCTGCAATTTGGATCTGTGATATTGCTGCCTGGAACTCTGCTCCATCCATTGGAAAGGGACAAGAAAGGGCCACAGAACAGCTGGGACATGGAGCAGTGGCTGTGTGAGGAGGCACTAAGCAGATAAGGGAAGCAGCTGTCTGAGGGTGGGTATGTGAGAGATCTCTAAAATAAAGAAAGCAGGGCAGGGAATGACTTCTTGTTATTTCTTGTAGCTCATGAATATAGAAGCACAAAATGAGATTACTAGCCTATGATTTTAAAACAAACAGAACCTTTTGTTTGATTAGGTTCTGGAACCTAATAGGAACTGGACAGCAATAGGCTGTTGCAGGTGTCCCACATTAAAATGGATTTTAAAAAATGATTCTATACAGCTCCCCTTAGGTTCACCCCCTTCCCTACTTCACCTTCCTGTGCCCGTTCTCTCCTTGCTGATTTTCGCAGTCAGTTTTCCAGCTGATGCAATGCGTGGGATCTCCCTAGGGGCTTGTCCTCTCCTCAGCAGGGCAGACATTCCTAGGGATGGAGATGTCTCTTCTGGAGCCTGAGCCAGTGCTCTCTGAGGACAGGGGGCTTTGGGTTGAGCCCTCGTGACCACCACTGCTTCATGCCCTCCAGCATGTGGCAGCACAGGAAGGAATGAGAGACACCTGTGCAGAACAGAGCTGTGTTCCAGAAGGGTTGCCATCCTGTCCTATCGGGTTTTGGTAGTTCAATCTGAATTGGTGGCTACTCTTTCTTCCAAGCTGAACAAACACAGAGGTCAAAAGGCCAAATCAGGTTATGATATAAGCTGTAAAATAAAAGAAATATAGTGACAGGGCCCCAGTGTTCTTGTGTAGCACTCTTTATCCTTGGATCCCCAGTCTTGGTTTTGGAGAGCTCAGCTATTGGGAACCTCAGACCCTGGTGCGATGTTAATCTCCACATCGAGAGAAGGGACAGCTCTGTGTACCTGGACTTGTCTTCATGATGCAAAGATCTTAAAGTGTACCTGCTGGGGTTTTTGGCCCCATGCTGATCATGCTGGCTTCTGCTTCTCCCCATCCACATGCAGTGCCTTTGGCTGTTGCAACCCACTGGGCAGAGCTTGTCCCAGGAAGGGGGGGTGAATGTATAAAAGCAATAGCATTACCCCAGTGCAGTTGCTGCATTTAGATTTTTTTTTTTTTTCATTCACTTTCTTGTTCTAGTCCAGCCTCTCCTCAGTGTGTGCCTTTGCTTTTTGGTATCGTTTAACTTCTGTCTCTTCCCCCACACTTGTCTGCTTGCTGTGTTCCCCAGTCCTTTGTCTCTCCCATTATGAAACATAGGGGAACTCACAGAGCTGCAGCTCTCCCCTGCTCACAGACCTTTCTTTCCCCTCTTGTCCTGTCCTCTTTACTCTCCCTGGGTGGTTCTCGTTCCTGTTTCCTTTAGTGTTTTTGTTCCTTTTCACTATCACTACTCCCTTCTCTGCTTGTATTCCTCATTCCTGCCTCTTATACTTACTTGACTAGCTCTTTCACTGCTTCATCTTCTTTCCCCGTGCCTATTCCTGACTTTTCCTTCCTGCTGCTTTGCTGCTCTCAACTTTCTGTCTCCCTGCGCCATCCCAATCTACTACAGTGGCTGGGTGAGTCACTTGGGAGAACACAGACTCTGTCAAAGCCAAGACTTGGGGAATTGCAGTTACCGGTAATGTATGACCTTGGACTGCTGTGATGAGAAGACACTATTCAGTTAGCTCAGTGGCATATTTTCTAAGTAGACAGTAAATAAATATTTAACCTGAATCACACCTCTATTGCTTCTGTCCATCCAGACCTCGGTAATGCAGGAAACCACTGGAATAAACAAGCACCGCCCAGTTCTTTGGTGCATTGCCACCCACATGTCTCTACCTGCGTGCAGTCATAGGCTGCTCATCGTCACAGCAAGTTCCCCTCCTCTCGTCACCTACAGGGCTTCAGGCCACCAACCTGACTTCTCTGCATCATGCCCATGGCATTACAATAGCTGTAGCTGTGGAGAGTGGGTGTTACCTTGAGGCCATGGACAAGTTCTTGTCATCTGGTGAGCCAAAGGCAGAGCTAGGCTGGAGTGTGACTTAGAGGAAATGAAAGTGTGCTGCAGGCACCCTTTTATGGTAAGCGAGAAGCTTGCTGAAAAAGGTGGATTGTCTGTGAGTCAGCACCTTTACCTGCTCTCCTGGTTCCTTGAGGGTGGTGTGTCACGCTGGTGGCTGTGCAGGAGGGGCTGCAGCCTTCTTCCCCGTGTGAGTAACAGCGGAAGACTTCACACGGAGAGACCTGGGGGGAGCCCTGTGGGTCTTCTCCCACTGCTTTCCCTTCCACCCAGGGACCACAGGGAGCTGCCAGCAGGCAGGGTAGCACCTGAATGCATCTCCTGTCCCCCACCTGGCTGCAGTGCTCACCCACAGGACTGCACGGGGCAGCACTGCAGGGCACGGGCGCGTCCCGCTGGTGTTGCCTTGTGGTGACCAGGAGCCCAGAAGCAGCGATGTATGTACAGAGGATCAGATGATGTGCGCTCACCTATTCTGCTGTAGCGCCTTAGCTCTACCTGCAAGAAGGACATTCAAGCTTTTATTTTTTTGCAGAGCCGCAGAAACACAGCTGGCTCAGCTAGGGCCCATCAGAGAACACTTTTGTTGACTCAAGATTATTCTTTTAGCAGATTTCCATTGGAGCTGCTTACAAATGTGGGAATTGCTGGGTTAATCTTCATAAAAGATAGAAAAGTTGGCAGCAGAAGGAATTTTTGAAAAAGCAAATTAAAGGAGAGGAAAGAATTGGGTGTGAAGTAAATTATTTGCACTGGAGTGTTTTCCTTTCTGAGCAGCAGAGAATGTAGGGGTATTTCCTGGGGAGAAGAATGTCACATTTAGAGGTGTCCTTCCTTTGTTAATACAGAGGTGAAAATCCCTAGCAGTTAAACATTTCCAGCTCAGACATGCCCATTACTGGCGGAAGAGACTCTGATCATCATTCACTAGCCCTTTGGGCCTCGGTTTTAGTTCCCACATACACTTAATTTGCCACGAAGAACAAAGTTGCAGTATGAACACTCAAGGAAGTTTTTCCAAATCATGTTATTGTTTCACATGTGCCTGAGTAATTCCTGCAAAGAAGGAAACATGAACTAATATAACATATTTATCACATAGCTCAGAGAATGCTGTGGCCATTGCTAGAGATTTCTTATAAACCTGCCTACTGGATTTTCACATGAGAAAGGATTTTCTAGATGGTGGCTTGGTTCACTACCCTGCCCACTCCTGAGAGCTGCCTTGGGAGCAGCTGAGCTCCAGTGAGACCTGGGGAGCAGAGAGCACCACACTGTTCTTGAGACAGCCCAAGTATCTCCATGCTTCTGCAGGAGCCCTGGTCCAAGAGGGTAAAGCTGATGCAACGCTTCTGGAAAGAAAGGGTCTGCAATGAAAGCAAACCAGTGGATCTCTACTGTAATCTCCCAAGTCTGAGCCACTAGGTCAGGGCATAGCCTTTTTGTTAGGCTCTTCAAGTCTGGTAGATCCCTAGCTATTTGTTATGTCTCTCCATCTCTTATGGTGCAAGCAGAAACATTTTTTTTCCTGTTGTTATAACAACATTCAACTTGGGACTGCCTTAAGGACCTGGAGGAAGTGACATGATATAAGGAGGGGTTTTGGGTAGTCTCCCATTGCAGCTGATATGCTTATTAGAAGAGGGCATTTGTGTATCTGAAAAGGGCTTTTAGGTCTTTTGGCCTTCACTGCTGCATCCAGTTGCTTTTTCTGGTGGGTTTGGATAAATCTACTCTCAGCTTAGTTTCAAGCCTAATTTGGAAAAAAAAAAGTGCAAAATACTTTTTTCCTAGCAAGAAGGTTCCTTATGTTCCTAGATAACTCATCTTGCAGTGAGGCAGTGGGTCTGGCTTTGTGAATATCAGGAGTCTTAAGAGGTGGCCCTGTGCAATCTGGAATGACACCGTTTGAGAAATGCCTCTTACATGAGAGATCTCCAGTACTTCTGATGTTCTGATTCCCCTTTGAGCAAAGAGCGTTGTGAGAGCAGTTTTTCCTCTCAGATCTAGAAAACGTAACCTCTGCCATGAGCACATCTGATGTGGCGAGTGTGACTGTGTGTGTCTGCGTGCATGCATAGGGGCAGCACCCCCAAAGCTCCAAAAGCTGAAGTTTCTGTTGAGCGTACTGAGGTCTCTTATTTGAAAACAATCCTTGCCATTGGATGCTCTCAGCAGAGTGTTGTACAGTCTGCACAGCTTCTGTCTGGGTCTGAGTGTGCCTCTGACCGAGGTGCTCTGAGGGCTGAGCTTGTGCCCGTGCCCGTTACAAGAAGGTCATCAGTCCTGCGGTCAGGACTGGAGCTGGGCGGACGCAGGTCTGAGAAAAGCTGATGTCTGGAGGTGGGACCACTTGCAAAATTCAGATCCCAGGTCTCAACCACTGGTTGCGGAATGTACAAGACAGTTTTTAATTAGCCTTTGCTCTGTTACGTTTCTCTCATTAATCCTTCAGTGCAACTAACCTTTGCAATAGGTGAACTTTTTCCTTTTCCCCTTGTCACACAGCTGGGTTCCACTTTGTACCCACTCTAATTATTAGTGAAATACAGCATCTTTATGATGCCCCGGTAGTCCAGATACTCCAGTCTGGGGCAGGAAATTCCCATCATTAAGGGACTGCTGAGCTCTCTCTCTCCAGAAAATGACATTTACTAATTACATCATTTTGATGTATATGATACCCAAACCAAACATGTTATAAATTAGCAAAAGCTCATTTGTTTCATGAAAAGTATTGTTCTTCTTTTATTCAATGACCTTTTTGTTCCTCTACATCCTGGACCAATCAAGTGCCGGTGCAGGAGCTGACTTCTGAGCACAGACAATAGCTTATTCCGTCTATTCTGTTCAGACGACTGTAGGAATAGGCAGTCACTTTGTCATGTGGAGACTGGAGGTTGTATAAAACCCTTTTTCCCACCATTTAGAGAGAGTCTGAATCCTGAGAGGAAAACCCTGTCATAATAATAATAATAATCTAGAAGCTAGAGCCCATTGAAGTTTTCTCAGCTTTCTGATTTGGGTGGGGTTGGAACGCAGCCCTCCCCGGCTGAGCCACAGTTTAATTTTTAGAGCTATAGCATAGGTTGATTTTTCTCTGTTTCTAGCAGCAGGTTGCACTTTTTTTTTTTTAATTGAATGAACTTTATACGCAGTTTCCACAGTGAAACTCCCGCGCTTGCTGGTGTAACGGCTGCAGGGGCTGGCTGGCACGACTGTGCTGATTTAGCCTCCAGACCTTCTGCCTCTCCTGTGCGCTTGTTGAGCGGTCCAGCACGATGGTCCTGGACTGGACTGGCTGCCCTGGGAGGGCCAGAGGATGGAGGGAGCAGGGTGATGGGGGAACCATTGCCGCAGCAGGGTCCTAAGGTGTCTTCTGCCAGCGGCCTCAACCAGCACCACCAGGAGACTGGGGAAGGGGAGCGGGGCTGGTAGCTTGGGAGCGGGGACAGGGGAGGAGGGAGCAGAGGAAGGAGGAGGACTCAGACCCTCCCTAAGTCACAGGAACGGCTGCAGCTCTCCAGTGCCACCGGTATCCACATAGGAAGCCCCAAGACACGACCTGAGAGGCATTACATGTCTGCAGTGGGGTTAGGAGAGGGCTGAAAGACCTCGTTAGCATCATTCATATATTTCTGAGCGGTCATTTAATACTGTTTTTCTTCCTACCGGCCCTTTTGGAAGCCAGTGTGTACCATTCACAACAAGTGTTTATCTTCTAGCTTTAAAGACAGACGTCAGAATATTTCCCTCCTTATTCATGCTCCATCTTTTCTCACAGCCCAATTATTCATGACATCATCACCTTTTCCTCCTCAGCCCCAGACACTGTGTTTCTGTGGCTACAATTTCCTGGACAAGAATTTCCAGTTTGCATTGTTGGGGGGGGAAACACACGCACACACACACATACACACGAAAAAAAGGTTGTTTCGTGTGGAAACATTAAATGAGAAACACAGCCATGGAAAAGTCAGATGCGCGCACACATGCAGAGCAACAACAACAACCACCAAGGTTATTATAATTAATTTAAAATCTGTTTAGAAAAGGGGTTCCTTTTATGTTGGACTGGCTCTTTAAGTGGCTCAAGAAGTATGAAAAACAGGAAATCAAACTGCCTCATTAGGAATTGACTCTGCTCAGTAATTAGAGGCTAGAAAACAAAACAAGGAAAAGCAGGTGGCGAGTGAGCCCCAAGCAGGCAGCTATTGTACCATGGCAATGTTCTGCAGGCTAACAGCATTATTTTCTCAGAAAAGTGTTACTTCCATGGAGAAATGATGATGAAAATCATCCAAAGTTAAATGGGAAAGTGCTGCTTTCTCAAACTCGATGCTGCGGCTGCTAGCTTGCCTCGGTCTGGAGCTTAATTTGTAATTAGGCAGGATTTTGCTGTGCTTAAAAAGACAACTCTGTTCTCCAGCATCGACTGGTCGCCCACGAAAATCACGTTAAAAGTAATTAGCGAGTGATAGCATATTTTGCTGATACAATCAGATGAGATAACCCTAGACATTAATATCAATTATATTTTCTAACAATAACCTTTGCTGAGCAAATGTTGCCAATGATTTCCAGCAAGTATCTGTTTATGCTTTAGTCATGCTAGAACTGCTGTAAGGATTTGCTTTCTGTCTGCGTTTATGCCTCCAGTTTTACAGGAATGTGCTTTTTGCAAAAAGCTCGCGTATGAAGGCCACGTGCAATTATTTGCCAAAACCAAATGTGAATTGCGTGAGCAATCGTCGTGCCCGAGGTGGGTGCTGGCTCTGCCTGGTGGTGGTGGTGGGACTTTCCGATTCACCCCCCCCACCTGGTGAGGCACACATCATGAAAGGCAAACGCTTGTGGGGAACGGAGATGGTTCTTTATGGATCTGTGAAATAAATTTGTAAATAAATCTTTTCCCAAGAGTTAAGCAAAAAAACCCTAAAAAAAAAAAAAAAAGACAAACATCATCAAGCCATTTTTGTGTGCAGAATAATAATGAAGGAAATGGCTTTCTTCGCGCAGCTCTGCCATAGGCAGAAAATAGAAGCTACTTTTGTTGTATGCGGTTTTTCAGTGGGAATTTTAGTGCAGGTCTCTAAAAACAACAAATACCAACCGATGATAAAGCGTGAGTATTTGCCTACTGTTTACTGCTGATATCCTGTCAGGATATGGTGCAGCTTGGTGAGTGCATGTTGACTCAGGATGGGCCTGGTGACTCTATGTGAAGACCTTAATCAGGAATCACAGAATCCTTTAGGTTGGAAAAGACCCTTAAGATCATCGAGTCCAACCATTAACCTAACACTACCAAGTCCATCACTAAACCACGTCCCTGTGCACCACATCCACACATCTCTTAAATACCTCCAGGGATAGGGGCTCCACCACCTCCCTGAGCAGCCTGTTCCAATGCCTGACCACCCCTTCTGTGAAGAAATTCTTCCTGACATCCAGTCTAAACCTCCCATGGTGCGACTTGAGGCTGTTTTCTCACATCCTATTACTTGTCACCTGAGAGAGGAGACTGGATGCCGAACCCTGGGAGAATACCAAACCCTTGGAGGCTCGTAGGCAGTGGAGCAGGGTGACGTGGAGCTCGGTGATGCATTCCCTTGCTGGCAAGGGACCTGCCTGAGCATGGCATTTGCACCGTGTGCAGCACAAATGTATATGCAGGCTCCATGCTTGAGTTATCATTAAAGATAGGCTGCTGGCTTCCTTTGGCGGAGCGTCCCCAGAAAGTGTGGATGTGGATTTGAGTGGATTTCCTCTCCTGGCACCTTCTTCGTGGGGATTTCCTTTGGTTGGTAGACTTGTGTTTCTTTCCCGTTGCGGTATGTGCGTGCTGCAAGGCTAGAGGTTTCCTTACTGGTAAGGTGAACCCTATTCCTAGATCTATTGACATTTACTATAAGTGCTTGAGCTGGGCAAATAATCTATGAATATATGTTGACATTTCTAAATCAATTTGCTTTGGCTGGTACTACACCTGTCTAGGGATCACTCTTCGCAAACGCGCAATGGCCTGACTTCTGCTGTCATAAATATTCACCGAACATGTGTTTCAGCATCTTGGAGACCACATTTGAAACTGGCTTGTAAGGGTGTTAGGGCTGGGCCTGCCCCTGTGTGTATTTAATAGGGAGCAGGTATAATTTCATGACTTAATTGCCTGATTGCAACCAATTGCGTTACTGAGAACTGGGGTAACTGTAACACAGGAGGCCTTCAAACCCTGCGTTGCTATGATTAATCTACAGGACCAAACATTAGAAAATGCATAAATCAAGATAACAAACGGACCTGTGGATACCATAAATAACCTTAAAAAAAAAAAAAACAAAAAAAAAAACCTCTGAATACATCCAATGTGAATAATTCCTTGGGATCTAGAAGTTCCTAGCAGGCACAGCTAATGATTTCCTGCGGTCTCTGCAGCACAGCGGCCGAGGGGGAGACGTGGGGGAGAACGCCGGGCCGCATCCAGTATTGTTTTCGTCGGGCGCTCGTAGGTGGGATCTGTGAACTCCTGAGAATGAAAGCCTCGCGGCCCTGGCGGCAGTCCAGGCGGCGTTTGGGCAGACATTGTGCAAACTTCCCCCCGCATCTCCAGGGGCTGATTTACTGCAGGATGAATGGGTTCCCGGGCCTCCCCGCCAGCACAGCCCAGCATCACCCACACGAGCTGCCCGCGGAGGCCGGCTCCTTCCATCCCCTCCTTGCGCGACGGGAGGCGTCGCGCCCTCTTGCAAACCAGCGCGATGCTGATTTGCATCGGGCTTGCTATTTCAGTCCCGGGAGCCCCAAAGTCGCCAGATTAGGCTCTTTCGTTGTTTTTACACATGTCCCTTCGGGGCTGAGCTGAGCTGTTAAAAATAAGGCACTAGAAAGACAAATGGTTTCCGGGGGGGGGGGAGGAGGGAGAAGGGAAGAGGACTAGGACAGCTGTAAAATGCTGCAAGGTTAAATAAAGCATTTGCCTACTTGTGTAGTTCTTCCTTGTGTTCCTGAAACTAAGAACGACCTGAAGAAACTGGAGGAATCATTCTGCTTGCTGTGTATGTTTTTTTTTTTTTTTTTTTTAAACTTGTTACACAAAACATTGTTTTTTCAATTTCAGGAAGTCTCTTGATGCCCTTTGGTTGATTTTGTTTTGCTTGTTATCTGGACAACTAATATTTTTTCCTGTTACGGGGAAAAAAAGATTTTCCCAAGCAGATTAAAGATGTTTTTTAAGTGTATGAATGGTGACATGGTTCACTTTCATTGCTTTGTTTATTTTTAATAATGAAAAACACCTTAATTTATCGTAGCAAGACGTCCATCCTGGAGTAAACCTTGAATCAAGTTTTCGCTTGTTGTTTCTGATTTGTTTGGGGCTTATCTGAGAGCAGGCTGCAAGCCTGTTTTCATGCCTTTGTGAAGCTGTGGCACATGACAGAGTTTTCTTTGCAGCACATTGATGCTGCTGGACAAGGAAAGCAGCTTGTGAGAGGAGCGTGCTTTATCTGGTGGCTTTGAAGCAACCCAATTATTCCTCCCGAGGTGTATTTTATGCCCATATCGATGTGAGCAGGACAATGGGACATCAGGTTTCTGGGCTTTGCTCTTCTTCCCACCAGCTGAAACACACAAGCAGCCTCTGTGCAAGAAGGGAATTTGGTATGAAGTCTACAGGTGAAAGCTCCGGCTACTAAATAGCTGGGTAGGTGAGAAGGAGCTGCTGGGTCCTTTCTTTTAGAGGCTACGGTGCAGCGGGATGTGGGCAGCCTGGGGACCACGAGAAGGCTGGTTGGTCCCTGCTGGTGTTGGGGGACCGGTGGGTGAGGATGGTCCACCGGTGGGCGAGGACAGGCAGTGGTGGGTGCAGAGGAACCCACTGGTCCCCGTGGGGCAGGGGTGGCTTGGTGTCTCCCCGTCGCTGCCACTGCTCAGCACACCGCCGTAGATGTCCGTGCCGTCACTCGGGTGTCCTCTGCTAGATAGATGAGCGACTGGATCCAAGCACAACAAACATCCCCACTTGTCCCTTTACCCACCCGCCTGGAGGAAACGCCCGGGGGCCGTCCTGCCTGCTGACGGCACGCAGGAAGCACGGCGGTGATGTTTTTCTTGGCACCAGGACCTGCGACGCTAGAGGCTTGCACGTGCCACCTGACCCCAGCGATCTGCCTCCACCAGCAGCCGCGAGTCGTTTCCTCGCTGTTTGGAGGAAAGGCCGGGCTGCTCCGACTGCTGGGATGGCTCCGGGTTAATATCAAGCTTATATGAGGGGTTGCCTGGGGAGCAGGGGAAGATGAGTTTCCTTGCAGAGCTTGCAAGAGAGAGGTTTCCAAAGTGAGAGAGCGCCTTGCTCCCTGAAATGCCTGAAAGCAGAATTCAGCTTTGCCTTTCCTGGCTATCTAATAACAGAAACAGCAGTGCATTTTGAGCAGGTGCTTTCAAAGAAGAAAAACAAAATCTGTAAGCAGGAATATGGCACAATTTCAGCAGTAACTAAAAGGATCTGGATCTGGTGGTGAGAACAGCTGCACCTACAGACCTCTTGGACAAACAGCTGGATCAGACCCAACGCAGGGATGTTATTGCCTCATTATTACGTTAGCCACTGAAACAAGCGAGTTGCTGCACACAATCTCTTTTCCAAATGATGGTGGTATGGATACTGCTATTTTTATATGCTCTTATTGCAGCAGCGATGGAAAAGTCCTGGTCAAGACTGGCAGCCTAAGGTATTAATTTCTGCAGTTGGGGAAAAATATTAGCAGAAGGGAATTATGGAAGATAAGGGAAGAGGGGCAAACGCCAAAATCGCATTTTGTATGTGTGTGCACAGATCTGTGCTGCCCTTAAATGTGGAGGACACTTTGTTCCTGTCTGAAGGAGATGTTCTGGGAGGAGAGGCTGATGGGAGGATCCAGCTGGTGGCCGTGCTGGGCATGAAGGACAGCACCAGGCTGTGATGGCCCTGCCGAGCCCTACCTGGGGCCTCCCCACACCCACAGGCCCTGGGGCTCCATTTGAGGTCAGCCCAGGGTCCTCAGCCTCTTAAACTCCCTGCCTTAACCTCCATGCCAAACTCATTTGGAAGCTCATTGCCCTGTTTTCTATAGCTGACTCATCCAGCCTTTGGTTTATTTGGCCCTGTGGCAAGTGTGGGAAAAAGCTGAGGAGGGAGCGATGGAGCCTGGGCGGATGGGGGGAGAGGATGTGAAGAACACATCCCAAGCAGCAAACCCCTCACTGGGGTCTCACTGCTACTGCAATCAGTTAACTAATGGGTTTGCACAACAGTGCTACTCATCCTCAGAAAAGTGGACCACTCATTTAATAACAGGAGAACAAAGGTTGGGGGAGGTATAGCCAGCACTCCACGCACATAAAAATCAGAAAGGAAACCAAAAAGTTTTTGATGAGGTTTAAATGTGGGCCTTGTAACAGTGCTGGGAAATGATGAAACATCCTAGGCATCCATCATTACCCTGATTTCAAGACAATGGGTCTGAGGGCCTGCTTGGTGCAGGGTTAGGTCAGCCTTTCCTGCCAACCTTGCAGCCGCGGTGAGCTGTGATCCTGAGGAGCCCCTCACCAGGGGCACAGGAGGAAGCCCTGGGGTGATGTCGTGCGGATGGTAACAGGCAGCCAAAGCTTTGAAGAGCAGGTCCTGTTCCCAGCTCCTTCTTGGTTCCTCCAGCTCCATCAGTGCAGACATACGTGATGCTCCACAGGGAGCTTTGCTTTTGCATTGCCACCTTCCAAAGGGCCACAGAGGGGTGCCCAGCCTGGAGCAAGGCTCGGCTTTCTCAATAGCATTTCACATCTTGTTTTTGCTTGCCGCTTGCAGTAAATGAGTGACTTTGTGCGATTCCGTGCAACACCTCCAGTCTGACCTGGTGCTCAAAACACTTGTCCTACAGCCTGGAAGCAAGAGGCCTCTTGGGCTAGCCTGCTGGACGATGGGGTCAGTCTGTTCTCCTCCATGTACCTCCCTCTGACTGTATGTCCTGTGCTCAGAGTGCTCTGGATGGACACCTGCACACGGAGGTGAGCAGCTCTGGGAGCACAAAGGACACGTCTGAGATCAGTGCTTCGTTTGCTCTGCACGAGGCAGGCAGAGCAAGAGAAGTGTCAGCCAAAATTTCTTCTTCCATGAAAACCACCCACAGGGCTTCAGAGCGCTGTGTGCGCGAGTGTGTGTGTCTAGAGACGCGGGACGCGTGTTCCCACTTTAGCTATTCAAGAGCAGCAGTGTAAATGGGCTCCCCAGGGAACCCTTGCTGCCTCTCTGCTGGAGGAGACAGCTGCAAAGCATCATTCAGGAGGAGAAAGCATGGGAGAAATGGAGGTTGTCTCAGATGCCTTTAAAAAGCTAGCAGTATTGAACTCAGAGCTACTGTTCTCAGCCTGTAGACTCCTCTTTGATTTTGTGGCAAAATCATGTGGCTGAGGTCACTGATCACAGCTGTACAGCAATGCATTTTGCAAGGATGCAGGATTATGACTTACGATCCTGTGAGATCAAGCAGAAAGAAAATCTCAACCTTGAAAGGGGGAAAAGCCTCTAAACTCTGAGATCAGCTAACTGCAAAAATAGCCAAGAGAGCTAGGAAAAAAACTGTCCTAATATATTCCAGTATGTATAAATAGGCTCTCTTTTCTCCAAATGTTCTTCACTACAAAAGGAAATGTCAACTTGTGACCCAGATGAAATGACATGTATTTGTTTATTTTACTTATGCTCCTGTTTACAATATGTTGCACTTGGTGGACATATTTTTGTGCATGCTGTTGCGTTCCAGTATCAAAATACATTTTCGTGTTTGCTGCCCAATCTCTGGCTGAGGAACTGTGTTTCTGGGTATCAGTCACATAAATGAACAAGCTTTGTGTGTGTGTGCACTTGCTAAGAACTCATTGCTCTGTAAATTAAACCTAATTGTGCATACAGAATAGTGATGAAAGCCTCTCTGCTTTTTATCAGCTACATGATTTTAAGAAGGAGGAGGAGATGGGTTTGCCACCCGGGTCAGTTCTGGGAAAGTGTTTTGGTGGACTCTAGGCAGGCATTTTAACCCTTTGCTATAAGGTCTGTTATACAGAAGGTAGTGTAAGATACCAGTCCAAGGAATATTTGGGATGTTCCTTTTCATCCTCTGAGTGTGCATTTGTTGCTGTGGACATGCTTTGCAAATAGCGAATGTGAACGCTCTGGTCAATGGTAGATTTTGTGGGCCATGGAGAGTGCTTGCTGCAGTGTGGTTGGCTGTTCCTGCAGTATGCTTCCTATGCAGCATTGTTTTGGGCTCCCATTTGGGTGGCGCGTGCCTCACAGGTGGGGATGCCTTCTAAATGTTTGCAAATCACCCGTAGCTGTTTGTAATGCATAACTGTATTTGATAAGAAGCTATTTTCTCACTAGCCACCTGGATGCTTCCCATACAGACTGCACATGCAAGGGTCTATTCATGTTGGCCTACACAATGGATTTCCTTTCCATGAGCATTCTTGGAAATATAGCTTTGCTCCCCAAATGTCTGTGAATAACAAGGTTTATGGATTCCACCTAAACAAAGCAACAGTTTTAGTAGTTAGAGCATTTGTTGACATTGTTGTGCTCCATCTTCCTGGCTCCAGGTTATGTCAGCAGCCCACCGGAGGCTGCAACTTTTGTTTGAGTGTTAGCACACAAGTACAGAAGGGTTGGCTTGGGAGATTGTTGCAGGACGGAGACCAGAGCCCTGGATTGTTTTATTGCAGGAATCAGATTAACTCATATGAGCTCATTCTCTGCTCTTCATTGCATTGTGTTTGGCAGTTCCTGCAGCATGATTCCATCTAGGTTAAGTGGCATTGTTCTGGAGTCCGGCAGGGAACAATCCGGTATTAAGAGAGGGGGAAGGACAAGATGATCTCATAAGTTTTCACCATTTTTAGTACCTGTGTTTCATTTGTATGTCCATTCTTTTAACTTTCTTCTCTGGCTCAAGGTGATTATTCTCCATAAACAACAGGTGGGAAAGCTCCACGCAATGGTGCAGTTAGGAGTCTGTGTGCTCAACCAAGCTGGGGAGAAACAGTCATCCTGTCAGGCACAGGATTACGGGCCTCCTTTAAACAAGTGAAGAGCAGGAATCCTCCAGTCTGCAATGTTTGTACTTGTCAGCATTAGCTCTTTTGCTTCCCGCCACCTCTGTTGAGTGCTGTTCTCCCATATGGGAAAAGCCACAATGCACCAGTGTGGAAAAGCCTCTGACTGTCCCAAGTGTCACACAGAACTTGGAGGACTGCATTGTTCAGACTCAGTGAGGTCTGTATGAGTGTCTGCTGAGCAGAGCTTAAGCTGTACAAACTGCTCTAGGAGTGCACTTGGAGCACTGTCAATATGGACTTGGACTTTCCTAGAGAAAACAGGACTGCTCCCAACCAGCAAAGGTGTTTGGGCAGCTAGTGTCAAAGGAAATCAATTTCTGACACTTTGCAAGTCTGGATCTTGCTTTCTGTTGACACCTGTTTCTTGTTTCTGTTGACACCCAATCACTCACTGGTTAACAGCAAAATGCAGCTTTCACTGAACATGTTGACGGTGCGTCATAGATCTGAACACAGATCAGCCAAGAAGACTTGGTTAAAGGCCAGGAAAAATCTGCCTCGAACAGGAAAAGTAGGGAAGCTTATTTCTGCAATGGAGGTGAAAGGAACTGAAAGATCTCATTTTCTTCTCTCCTCCCTTGAAACGCTTCCTAACCCCAACAGTGAGACTCTGTTGTAGGAGCAAGAATGTGAGGATGGAAGAGAGACCTTCACGTATCACTTCCAAAAGCAGTGTTGCGTTTCCTCCAATGATCTGGAGGAGCTTTGCCACACCACTTGTTGCTGCTGCTGTGTCATTTCAGTTGCCCTTTTTGCATTGAGTGGGAGCATCTGTAGCTCTTGTAGGGCAGAAATTATGGAGGAACTGGCAGGCAGCAGTCCTGGGACAAATGGAATATGTGCGGGTCTGGCAAAGGGTGTGGAGTCGCTGAGCGAGTGCCTGGCCTGTTTACAAGTACCCAAAGACAGTTCAAGCTGCTACTTGACCAGGGGATTGCTAACCCCAGGTTTGTCAGCGGCAGGAGAGACTCTGATCATCTGCCTGGTAGGGTGGTCTGGGAGACTGGTCTGCACCCACCACCCCGGGACCTGCATCACTTGGGCCTCTGCAGCTTTGAAGCACATAAACTTACCTCTGAATCTTCTGGTCACAAAGTATGAAATACAAAGGTGTGCTTCTGTTTGACTCAGTTGGAGGCAGCTGTTGAAAGTGGATAGGCTCTTGCAGTCCTTCTGAAGTTGTTTTACAGGAAGAGCTTTGTTTGCCACCAGGACCTCCTTCCTTCATCTCAGTTTCTATGTGTCACTATCTCTCTCTGTGCAAATCACAGTTCAGAAGCAGCCAGGGTGGCTTCAATTCATCATACAGATTTTATTTAACCATAATCATGTTTTATGCAGTACTTCCTACACACCTGTGTCACTCTAAGGGACATGTGCTGTGTGCCAGGCACAAATGTGCAGGGATAGGTCCCCCTCCTGCTGGCTGATGGACAGGAGTTTGCAGAGGTCTCCCTGCAGCTGTGTTTCGTGAGCCTGCACTCTCTGGACCTGTGTGCAGCCCAGGTAAAGATGCTGGTGGGTCAGAGCAGCAAAGGCCCTGCTGGGAGATGGCTGGATAGTGCAAAACAGACTGAACCTGGAAGGATGGGGAGTCATGCTTGCCATTACCGGTTTGGGCTATTGTAAGAGGGGTTGGGTGACAAATCTCTGTCCCAGGGCAATTTTAGAAAGACTTCTACTTTCTACTGTGGCAGTGGTAAGCTCCAAGGATGTACCATCTTGCCTGTCATAGAAAACTACAGGTGCCACTTCTCATCCATTCACAGAGGCTTATCTAGCTTGGGTTTAGCCAAAGCCATCAAATACTTCTGAAAGGAGACCAGTATCATCTTCATCCTCCTGTGAGGGAAATTGAGGCACCAAGCAATGAAGTGGTGGATTCAAGGCAGCCTGTAGGCCAGCTGCAATCTGGGGATTAGGTGTATGTGCTCTTCCCGGCGTGGGCCCCACAGCGTGGCACAGCTAACCCTGGCAGGGAGCCGAACTTGCCAGAGGCATTCCTGCAGAAAGGGAGAGGCAGGTTTCCTCGGGGCTGAGTACAAATACACCCTGGCAATGAGCAGTAGGTGGTGTTGCACCGACATGTCAGAGAAAAGCTTGTTTGTGCCAAATACATTGGAGAAACTGTTTTGGAATGGTTCACTGGTGTGAAGATAGGGCCCCAAAATAGTGTCAGGAGCAGAGGAACTGTAGCAATGTGCTGGGGACGTGCCAGCTGTCTGCATTAGAGAGGAGGGTGATAACATGGGTGCATTTATTCCTCCACATTTTTCCCCACATCTCTTTAAAAAATCCTGCGGGAGAGGACACTGCTTCCCAGCCATGGGTGCCTTTCATGACCGCACCGAGACAAGGTGGGGTGGTGCTGCCACTGGGGGAGCACAACAGAAATGCTGTTCCCATGGGGCTCCCTTGTCTCTGGTGGGCACTGGAGGGCAGGTGGGAGATGCTGGGTGGGAGATTGGGCCTTTGGACTATATGGAGCTTAAACAAACTAGTGAATCCTGGGGATTTGGGGGGTTTCTGACCCCCTTCTTGATTTCTCAGGAGGGATCAGGGCATGCTGTGGAAGTGGGTGAGCAGAAGGGATGTACGGCTAGCCAGCAGCCCTAAGTGGGGAAGGAGCATGGTTTAGGGGTTGCAGCCCACCCAGCCTCCTTCCTCTAAACTCCCCCTGCACGCTCCCCCCATGCCCAAGCACAAGCGCACGGTCCTTGTTGGCAGTGTGATGCTGCAGCTGCCACCAGACCCAGGCAAATCTGATAATGGGCGGTGGGGGGGGGAAAGCAACCCATGAATGAAAAGAGCCCTCTGTCATGTGCGGGTTATTCTCCGAGGGTGGCATTGCTGTTTTCCCAGGCGGCAGCAGGCTGCGAGGCGACTTGGATGGGCAGGTGACCGGGGTGAAGCAGAGAGCTACCCGCTCCAGCTGAGATGGGGATGCTATTTAAAATAAACAGCAAGCTAAACAGGAGGGAGAGACTGCGGAGAGGGAGCTGAGGAGATCTCCACGGAGAAGCCTCACCTGCTGCCATGGGTGCCTTTGGGGATTGGCAGTGGCCAGGTCCTTAGGAAGAAATGCACCTGGCACGGCAGGATGCTCACTGCCTGCGCTGCCCACAGCAAGGTGGAGCTTCCCAGGCCTGCTGTTCAGCGCAGGAAGAATTGGCATTGAAACCCATGTTTGGGTTGGGACCCAACCCATAGAAAGCCAAGACATTCAAAAAATGCAGGCCAGCTGCTTGCTCTCAGAAAGGGGCCCAAAGCCCCAGGAGGAGGGGAGCAGGCAGAGGAAGGGGAGGGCAGGGAAAGGATGCTGTGTTTGCCTGGGCTGATGTTGCGGTGGCTTTCCTTGCCTCAGGTGCAAGCTGAGGGTGGCAGAAAGTATCCTTTTCATTGATCCTTATTGCTGTTATTTTGAAGCAACACTCACCAGAGAGATGGAGAAGAGTCTGACTTCATGCTGACAGCAACCTGCCATACTCACAGTGCTGGAAACAGCAGGGAGGTAACTTAGCTGCTGTCTCCTGGCTTAGGTATCACCTCCAGATGGGAGGTGGTAATGGGATGTATGGGTGCTTCCAGCCTCCAGACTGGAGCTGTGGATGCTCCTCCATGACCCAGGGTCAAGAGCTTGCATGCTCATCCATGGGACACATCAGGCTGTGTGTGCTGTAGAGTGGAGGAGAGGTGCATAGGGTATCCATAGAGCAATCACATGGAGACCTTCCTGACCTGTTTGTGATCACATCCTGCAGAAGACAGAGGGCCAGAAGCTGAAGGTGATCCAAGACACCTTTCCTCCAGCACTGCCTGCTGGTGCTGCTCCAGCTCTTTGAAGCCGTGATGTTTTGGATCATGAGTTCCCAAAGCTGAAACTCTGTCCTGGTCCCTGGAAGACCAAGGGACCCTGTTGATCAGAGTCAAGGCAGAGAGGCCCTGAGACTTGGCTTGCAGGCCAGGACCCCTGGGCATGCCCAGCACAGCAGGGCAGCAGTGCTTTGACATAAAACAGAGCCAAGCAGCATGGCAGTGGCAGTGCTCACCCCTTCTATGGAGACCAGGTTGTTGCAGCAGTTCTCCAGGAAGAGAGAGATACCTTCCAGATCTCAAGGGATTAAGATCCCCATCTCCCATTTCTAGTACTAGTGCTAGCACAACTAGCATCTCCCAGAGACAGATAAAATAGACCTGGGCTCAGATATTTAACCCCATTTTCCTTGAGGACACTGTGGGTGGGGGATGCTTCCAGTTACTCCTCCCTCCCAAGCTGCACTGCTCTCCTAGATGAAGTGCAAGATTCATGACTTTACAAGGAGACGAGACATGGAGCAGCTGTATTCGGTAAGCCGTGGTGCTTGTCTGGCGGGGACACGTCTGAGCTGTGCTGCATTGGTATTTTGGAACGTCCCGCTTAAAGGAGGATGGGGGTGAGGGACTCAAGGCTGCACTTTCCAGAGATCCCTTTGAACTAGTGCAGGAGGGTGAGGGGAAATGACAGCATGGAGCCAGACCTTTTACCTTCTTGTCCTAGAGCTGGGGTGTCAGCGATGGATACGATGAAGTGATGGTATGGGTTGTGCTCATCTGCCAAGTGCTGCGTCACACGGATATGGAAATCACCGAATCCACCTAGCGTAAACAAAGGAAATGGGGAAGTGATTTACTGTAAAATTAATAAAAATGCGATCCGTCTCTAAAGGGAAATACACAGACCGTACTTTGGGCTTTGGGGAGGGTCAACAACACAGAGTGGGGAGCCGGCCAGAGAAAAAGCTTTTCGCTGCAGCCTTGGTAGTAAGTGATGAACTCATCTAGCGCCATCCTGCCCTGGGATCCCCCTTCTCAAGCCATGGCCCAACAAGCCCAGGAGGAAAGCCCAGAGGAAAGCTGGTTTTGCTTCATGCCTCTGTGCACAGCCATGGGGAACTGCTGGTTTGGGAGCAAAATCCCGTCATTTGGGGACACGTGAGACCAGGGAACGGCTGGCTCTCTCGTGAAACCTTCTGACCAGAACAGGAGTCATTTCCCTTTTCCCATATTCCCTGCAGGGAGCGGTGGGTTGTCAGCAGATTGCATGAGGTTAAATAGTCACATCTGAAGTCCTCCTCTGTCGTGATGTGTCTGAACCTCTGCAGGTCTGTGTCTGGCCCTGCACCTTGCTGTTGCCCACAGGAGTGTGAAGAAAAGCAAAATGCATGGAGGAAAAAGAGGTAAAAATTATAAGGGGAGCAGCAGGGACAGACACTGCCTGACTCTTGTCTTTCATCCACCAATTTATTTCTCTTGAGTGAGGCAAAATTTCTCCACGTGTTCCAACAGAAAACAAAAGGGGAGTGAAGCCATGAGAGAGACAATAACAACAATTAATTACAATTATCATAATTTTCTGTTAGCTTGGCTAAATGGTGCATAAGTATAGACTGGGTTGCTTGCAAGATTGTAAAGAGGATGTGTTGAGATGGGTGATGGAGGTTAGCAGTTCCTCCGAACAAATGACACGCAATTTTTCAGGAGAAAGATGCTGGTGTCATTTAAAACCGCTCTGGTTGATATTAAGACAAAGACTTCTATACAAAGAAGTATTACTGTATCAAGGTTAAGCTCGTTTGTCTCAAGATATTTTCTGTTTCTAATTTACCAGATTCTTGGTAGCAGGAGGTAAATGAAAGAGTGGACATTTGTTTAAGTGAACATAAGATAGATAAGGATCACGGAGGAATCAGTGGTGGTACTCAGATCAGAGAATCATAGAATCACTTAGGTTGGAAAAGACCTCCAAGATCGTCAAGTCCAACTGTTAACCTAGCAATGCCAAGTCTACCACTAAACCTTGGGGATAAGCACCGCATCTACACGTCTTTTGAATACCTCCAGGGATGGTGACTCAACTACTTCCCCAGGCAGCCTGTTCTAATGCCTAACAACCCTTTCAGTAAAGAATTTTTTCCTAATATCCAACCTAAACCTTCCGTGGCGCAACTGAAGGCCATTTCCTCTTGTCCTATGGCTTGTTGCTTGGGAGAAAAGACCAATCCCCACCTCGCTACAACCTCCTTTGAGGTAGTTGTAGAGAGGGATAATGTCTCCCCTGAGCCTCCTTTTCTCTAGGCTAAATAACCCCAGTTCCCTCAACTGCTCCTCTTAAGACTTGTTCTCTAGCTTCACCAGCTTCGTTGCCCTTCTTTGGACATGCTCCAGCACCTCAATGTCCTTCTTGTAGTGAGGGGCCCAAAACTCACTTGTTTATGTCCCTTTTGTGCTTTTAACAGGAGACTGACACTTCATCATCCTTCTCTTTGCATTTCTCCCACTCACACCATCTGAATTCCACCCCTTACAACAGCCTTCAACAGCCCTCCTGCTGCACAGAAACATGCAGGTTAAGATAAAATACAAACACATGCGCACACACAAAAGAAAACACCAAAACCCAGATCCCTTCATTGCATTGGTAATGCCTGAAGCTAGAGGACAATCAGAGCTTACCCTTCAAGCCATCCTCTGGTCAGAAGAAAATTGCTTCCCCGAGCCACCCGTTGTACAGCAACAGAGTCCCTGAAGTACTTCATGAGGGAATTTTCTTCTGAGTCCCAGGTGTGAAGTCTGTCAGCCATGGGACACCAGCACTAGCAGAGAGATGGTCTGAGCACAAGTAGCAGTGGGAGCTGCCCTCAAGAGTAGAATGGCTTTTGGAGGGCATTAGACTTGACAGTCATGTTATATAGCCCAGATGTCCCCCAATTTTCAGATGTTATCTTTGAAATCTCCAACACATCTTCATTCTCACCACCATGACTGTCCTATAGGCTCTTCTCCTCTGGACTATTGTGAAGAAAAGCTCCATAGGGGGGCAGGGAGGGATGAAAGAATGACCAGATTTGAATGGCTAGGCTATTTCATGAGCATATCCAAAGCAAGAGCAGTAGGCCATGCTAGTTCACTGGAAAGGCATGACCCAGGAGATGTAATCAGCAGTAACCTGAGTTACTGATTTGCATTTCCCCTGAAGAGTCACTTTTCTGAGCCCTGGGATTGCATAAAACCTTCAAAAGCGAACAACTTATGTAAACTAGATGATTAATAGACCAAAGAATTTTTAAATTATTTTCAACATGATGTTTCTTTTATGAAGCAATGCCAGCTTCTAACACAGGCACAACTTCTTCTGAAAATGCTGGATAAATGCCTGCTCTTACTGGTTTTCCACACAGCTGGAAAAAATTCCTTGAGTGGAAAAGTCCCTGGGCAGGCAGCTTATATCAAAAAGGAACCTCTCTGGACACCCTAAGAATATGCACATCTTCATAGCTTTTCCCAGAACCAAGATGGACCTGGGGAAGGTGCATTCGTGGGGGTCCCAGCTCTGCAGATCTTGCCCAGAGGCCCTCAGCAAAGTCTGGGGTAGAGCAGGGCTGGCCTTTGCTGAAAACAAGGGCTGCCCACAAGTGGCTCAGCATTGTGTTGGCAGAGGATCCTCCTCTGAGCACACTCCCTATCTTGAAGGACATCTCCTTTGGTGCTTTGGAGGCAACCTGCCCCCTATCCAAAAGGTCTCTTTGCAGCTCTGTGAGGTCATGCTGAGGTCCGCTGGGATCACCCACACCAGGTCTTTGGTCTCCAGCAGGCTTGGCCCCATACACCATCCCATAGCCATGTGGGGAAGGTGGCATCACAGATGTGAGCTTGCTGCATGCATCACAGAGAGGTGAGCAGGTCTTGGGGTTGCTGTGCCTCCTCCAAGCTATGGGGCAGCTGGGCCTGTGGGACAGATATGTGCCATGGGAATGGTAGACAGCGAGATCTGCTGTGACTGCCTTGGGGAATTAGGGAGATGCAGCAAGTCATAAACCTGGATCTGATGTGTGTCCTGCCTGGAGAGATGCTGGATGTGGGCTGCTCATGTCAAACTGTAGGGAACTGATCCTGACAGGTAGGGTGATTCATGCAAGCCCCATTTATTTATTTATTTATTTTTCATTCTCTCTCTCTCTCTTTTCTTTTTTTTCTTTTCTAAATTTTCAGAGTCCACACTGTACCAGAAATAGTTTTGTTGAAACATTTTGGTAGCTCCCTGACCCAGAGAGCCTCGAAGCAAAATGTGCTTTGCTAGTTCAAAATAAAACCATTGATTCTGAGGCACAGGGGAATACATGGGAGAGGCTATCTTTAGTAGTCCTAATGTATTGTAGTCTTGTAGTGGTTTTGTTCATTTAAATGTAATTTGGCATTAAATATCATTTCTGCACGTAGTGTGGAAAAATGGACGCTAGGATTCTTTTTCAGTACAGAGAACCTTAGATTAATTGACCAAAAATTGCTGCTTGCACATAATCTTTTATTTCCAGACCATCATATTTTCTAAAAATATACACAGGGCCCTGTGACAAATTGTAATGGCTCCAGACTAGCTCTTGTAATGAAGCTGAGGCGGTCTGTTGAACAAATCAACTATTTCATCAGCCTGTATTTATATTATAAGAAACTACACTGTAGTATGATAAATTCACCATCTGGTCACTTACCGCTCTACACATCTGTATTATATTATCAGTTTAGACCGTAATGGTGGGATTCATCCCTTCTTTATTTAGCGGATAGGTGTTTAGTCTAAGTCATGCTTCCTGGTAGTCCATGGAGGCATCTTCAAAGAGCAATTTAACCTCTCCTCCCCCTGCTAAAGCCATTTATCTTGGGATGGAATGAATTATGCTTTGGAAACACCTCTCTTTCTCTCTCCAGTGAGTTTGGAGAGTGCAGGGATGACTAGCCTAGACCAGACAGCACGCAGGTAAATGGGCTTGGGATGCATCAACATCTTCTCTGGTTCTGTGTGCAGTGAATATGAATACATCTGTTAATATCTGCAGAGAAGGATGCTTTAAGTGCACCCAGCTGGGCTCACACTGTCAAAACTGAAAGCCTAGATCTAGCAACCTGAAGGCTTTATTTAGATATTAAAATAAGAGCTTGGCTCTCAAACTTGGTGCAAAGAGCCTCACTGATTTCTGGCCAGGGTTGTCCTGGTTTCCAGGGGTGCTGGGCACTCCCAGTCCAACTGCTGGAGAAGGGGGTTGCGTCAATGAGCATTAAGAACCAAGGAGTCTGAATTTGGCACCATTGTAGAGTCATTTCCTGGCAGTTTTCCTTTTGTTGTGTCTCTCAATGCAGAATATCTCCTCAATTTTCTATATTTACTTTCCTTCCCTCCTTTTGTGGTGTGCATTGTACAAGGCCCGGGCTATGACAATGTCCTTTTGTTTCAGGAAATGCTCTGAGCATCATACCAGAGCAGTTGCTGTTCGGTGTGATGAGGTCATTTCAAGAGAAAGGTTTTGCAACATGTGCAGGGCTGGCTTCGCCTGGGGATGGAGAGCCCAATCTGGGAACTGCAGCTAGACAAGGCACATGGGCACATGCCTGTGTGCAACCCATGCAGCACTGGGGTGTCCTCAGCAGGAGTGAGCAGAGTCCCTCAAGAAGCAGCTGGAGTCAATGCCTTCCCCAGGAGCATGTGGTATGGGAAACCAGATTACCTGGAAAGCACACAACTCCGAGCACAGACAGCTTGTGCTCTACTGGTGGTCACAGTAGTGCCTAGTAGAAAACAATCGCCTCAGTAAAATACAATGATAACAAGTTTTCTTAAGATAAGTCTGATTCTTGCTTTCTGTCACCAGTGGCCAGTTAACCTACAAAATGATTTGGCAATATCCTTGTCCTTTAGAACCAGGCAAGGGTGTGAACACTGGGTCTATGGACGTGGCTGCCAGGGATCTTGTCTTCTGCATTCAGAAAGGTTACCTCAAGGCAAAACTAGTAGGGGAAATATGTGGCAAGTGAGTTTGGCCGTAACACGGAGCTTACTGAGTGCATGTTGCCCATCATGAAAGGTTCCCGTCCTCCCAGGGGCATTTGTGGGAAAGCCCCACCTGACCATCACCTCTGCTTCTCTCCGTGCACCGGCTCTGCCCATGCCAGCCATTTGGCTGCTGGCTCCGGCAGTGGCAGGTAGCTTTCAGAATGGTTCAAACCAGCCATTAAATTACACAGGCCATTGAAAATGCAGAATTTGCTGTGGTGGTGACTCTCATCCATCCCACAGTTTCCATTAAAGGAAACTTCTGGTCTCATCAAACTGGGGCTTGTCCTGCAAAGCACCATGCGAGAGCGATCAGCTCCCCAGACTGAATGGAGATCCTGAAAAAAACCACATGGTTTTCCCAGCAGTGAATAAGACAGATACATGGATAGATCAAGCTGGAGTTATGTGAGTTATGTGGAGTCTTGACTAGACTGAGTGGTCCATTTAATGAGACTTGCTACAGACTAGCACAGTATCTCCTGCCACTAAGGCAGGCAGTAGCTGCTCTTCCTTGTTTCAGCACTCTAAAAAATTACATCTACAGTTGTGCACACTTTTCAAAATCTGGTCTGTCATTCTTTATCTGAGCCTACCTGCCCAAATGTGCAGATCTGGATTCCCAACAGGGACATGCATCCCACGAGCGGAGTGGGACAGAGCTGCCTGTGCTGCCTAATGCAGGGCTTCCACCAGCAGAACCTGTCACTTCCAAGCCACAGCAGAAATCAATCTATTCTGGTGAAGCTAAACAACAATAAAGGCAGCATCTGATGCAACTGAAAACAAAAACAAGCCAACTCAGTTCAGAGAAACCCGGAGGCTGAGGTGCACTGTTATTTGTCTCTGGCTTTTCTATCTGGATCAGAGAACTGACCTGAAATGTAGCTTCTCTATGAGAAACTGTGCCTTCCTCTGCACCCCCAACAACAGCAAAGTGAACAATGCTTTGCATTTGTTGCCAAATCCTATTGTAGCACAGTTTATTCTTGTCTCTGTGAATGCACTGGCCTTCTCCGTACTTCCGCAGAGCAAGTTCCCTCTGCTAACAATGGCACCAGCGCCATCGCAGCCTGCCCACCGCTTTAGCACCATGTTATCTCATTTCTTACAAGCAAGGCTCAGTGTGGTGATGCAATAAAAATACAGATGTCTGGTGCAGGGAGCTGGGCTCCCTCCTGTGCAGCTTTCCCTGCACTTGTGCCCATTGCTCCGGGAAAGCTGAGTGCCAGCACTCCTTGGAGCACATGCAGGTGGCTGGTCAATACTGCATGCCGGCAAAACACCAGCTCACTTCTCCCCTATGGACTTCTTAGCAAACCCAGTTGAAACTCAGAATGTTTCTCTCAAGAGCTATCTCAAAAAGTTTGTGGTTCTCCATATAGGCCAAGGAAGTTTACAGTTTGCTCTGATAGGAAAGTTCATGAACACAGACAGAAGTTCTGCATCGGTCGCAGATGGTTCACAAGCAACGAAATTGATTTTTAGGCATTTGTGGGGTGAAGTGAGATTCCCGCACAGCCTGATCAGTACCTTGGCCAAGCCCTGGAGTGTTCCTTTAAACAACCCTCTGAAATTCCCAGAGCCACTGCCTGAAACCAGCACTTCAGTGTGTGACCTTTATGAATTACAGTAGTATTAGGCACTGGGCCACTCTGATGCAAGTTCTGCAAAACCTCAGACCATTTCTAAACTTCCATATTGATATATTTCCTGGTTCCAGTGGTGCATAAAAGAAACAAACCCCAAAAAGCCCCGCTCTGGATTTTCCCTTGCTCTATTGTGAGACTTAAATCCATCATGTTATTCGTTAGCATAGCGCCTGTGCTGCCGCACAGGTTCTGCCGGGCATCCAAGAAGAGCTGGCTGAAGCACTCAAAGCCTGGGAGGAAGTAGCAGAAGACAAATTTCACCACACTAAGTTTGCAGGGGTTCCATTGCAATGACATATTTCCCATTTTTCTCATTGCCTGAACATGGCAGCAGTTGACCCCATTACATTTTGGTCCAGTTCAGTTTCCTGGGGTGCTTCTTCATCAGTTTTATATTGAAATAGGCCAGCTCTCATCATCCCCCACCCAGTGCCCTCGCAGGTATTTTGCACCTTTCTGCCTGCACAGAACAGCTCTGATGCTGGTGAGTTCACTTGAAGGAAGACTCGTCCTGGAGAGGGATCACGTGGGGATGTAGCTGCTATCCAGGGCTTTGTCGTCTTCTCTGCTACGTAGATGACAGCCACATCTTCGTGTCCTGATGACTCTGGGTATCCAGAATAACCCGTGAGAACATCAGCACAAATAGTGACCAGTCTGGTACCTAAATGGCCCAGAGTTTGAAAGAGCATGAATCCTGCAGTTCTGCTGTGTGCCTGCTCCTATGTGGGCTCATATAATTCAGCCGCTAACATCTTCTAGGCATTAGCATCATAGCATCATATCTTTAGCCATATCTCCTTCTTTGTTCGCACCTCTGGGTCCTTCTTCACACTTTCAGGTCTCAGCTCTTCTGTGGCACATCTTCTTCCGTGGCGCCCCTAGCAGAAGGGGTCAGTGTAAGGCCCTGCATGGCATGTGTGAAGTTGTAATGAATGGGTACCTTGCTCCTACATCCTCACCCACTGGGCACTGATGACTCCTGAGGCTAAGTCAGTGGATGAAAAAGGTGGAGCAGCCCAGCCTGAAGCTCAGAGAGGGTTAATGCAGCTGCGCGTGGCTGGCAAAGGAATACGGTAGCAGGAAGAGCCACAGCAGTGACACACTTGAGCAGGGGGGACTGGTGGGGACAAAAGTGCTGGCAGAGGCTGTGGTGGGGCTGAGGTCGATATGGCTTTGCTACCACCTCACCTGCCCTGCAAGGTCAGACCTTGCCGCAGCTTTCAACAACACTGCTATTTAGCAAGTTGAGCTCTCTACAAGTAAGAAGGGGGGAATGGGAAAGCGAACAAGTCTTTTCTTCATCCTTTGCATTCCTCGCCCTTCCCCTCCAGGAGTATCTCAGCCCAGGCAGTAGCACTCCCTCTTGGGCTACGTGTGGTGTGTGAGCGGTGCCACCGCCACCATGTGCTGCTGTCCCCTTCCTCTGGGCACCAGCTCATTGCAGCTCGGGTCAGGTGGGAGCAGATATCACAGGGAAGCCACGCGGGGTGGACCCCGGGTGGCAGAAGGAAGTGCTCGAGTGCTGCAGAGGACAGATGTTGTTTGCACATGGCGGAGCCTCTGGAGGCCAAGCGTGCTGCGAGCACCGAGGACGTCGTGTCCTCTTCTGTCTGCCAAGCTCCCCATGGGACATAGTGCCTCCTCCTTAGTTCAGGGACTCACTTAGTCCTTCCCCACCTCGCGTCTCAGGCCAGCAGCTCTGTTTTTTCCTTCGTCCCTTCCCCGCTCTGCCGTTCTGAAGAATTTTTCACTTTGGTTATTTTTGGCATAAATAGCAAAGAATTAAAGGTTTGCAGAAGTTTCTACACTTTTTAACTCCCCTCCCTTCCCCCCAAAAAAGCTATGAAAAACATCTCAGTGGATATATTTTGGTTAAAAAAATGCCTTTCACCAGTGTCCAAAATAGCAGCTCCCAAAGAGAATTCCTCTGTGTTAGCAGCACACAATACTGAGGGTTAGAATTAGTGCTAAATGCATGATTTGGGATTATTACTCAAGCATGCTTACATCCTGTCACAGATCACCAGGCAAACCCAGATGTCTTTGAACCTTAACTTTTCATAGGTAAAACCAGAGAAAAAGATTAAAAGTATTGGATCCCACTTTTCAGCTGTGGAAAGCTTCCTATTCAGGCTTGTGTCCCACGAAATGTGAGTGCTTAAACCCATCCCTGTCCAGGGAAGCAGCGAAGTGCCGGCCAGCTGAAGGCCAGGAAGTGTACGTGTCCTCCTGCCATGCTCTGGACGTGTCTTGCTGAGTCTCAACCACACACTGGAGTGGGCCCATCCTGTGCATGGGTATTGCAACAGGACAGTTTTCCTCTGTACGAACTCCAGTAACCAAGCTGGAACTTCTCCTGGAGTTTTACCAGCCTGCTGCTGAGCCCTAATTGCTCCCAGCAGCCATCAGTGTCCTGGAGATACAGCCATGG
Organism: Anseranas semipalmata; assembly: GCA_013399115.1. Lineage (NCBI taxonomy): Eukaryota > Metazoa > Chordata > Aves > Anseriformes > Anseranatidae > Anseranas > Anseranas semipalmata. The sequence continues at coordinate 151,147 of VXAA01003779.1, read as the reverse complement.
GCAACCGCTTGGACATTTCTCTGTACCTATTTTCTCCCTGAGTGTCTGATATTTGCTACTGAGGTTGTCTGTCTGTGGTGCTTGGTTGCTTTCATCACATGGCCTTGTTTCTGTTCCTCAAGCAAAGGACTCAGTGAGCCTTTTCAGCAGGAATTCCCAAGTTTTCAGACCTAGAAATTGGTTTCCACGAAGGCTTACACCCACAGTGTCAGTGCCGGGAAGGCTGTCCCTAGCAGAACTCCATCACGGGACTCCTTCCAAACTCTGCAAGGGCTCCGTGCCAACTAAAACAAACCCAAATCAAACCCAAATCCTATTTTTTTGCAACTCCTTCCAGTTAGGAAAGGTGAGATTTGTGACAGCTCCCAGACATGCCGGTGACTCAAGGCTCCCTCTTTTCCTCTGGCCCCACCACCCACGCCCGAAGGTCAGGCGCGCCGCGCGCAGGTGTCTGGTGCGCTGGGACGGCGCGCGGCGTTGCCGGCCTGTGTCAGGCAGGAAGCCTTTTACTCTAATTAGTCGTTACAGAAGCTTGGCACTTCTCCTCGGAGCGGTTTCCCCACTGATCGGGAGCACGTATCCCGCTCTTCCTTCTCGCCTCGCACGTCCCCGCCGCCACCACCTCCCGCTGGGCTGCGGAGGCTGGGCTGCGCCGCACGTTGCTGCAAGGAAGCAGGTAGGGGACACGCGAAGGGACACGCGAAGGGACACGCACGGGTGTCTGGCACACGGAGGGGTGTCTTTTGACTCGGCCATGTTTGCCACCTGAGCGCGGGTTGTTTCTGCTGCCAGCTCCCCCTCGCCTCCACCCGCCTCGGCCAGGCCCGCCACGCTTTTGTCCGGTTAATCGCTCCGGCCCTTTCCAGGGCTTCCTGGGGGCTCTTTGGCTGCTGGGTTATGAAGACCCATGAGTTCATTGTTTAAATTAAGTTCTCCTATATGGAAACACCACTGGTTTCCCATATGGTCTTGGCAAACCCACCATCCGCTCCCCACCTAAATTAAATTTCACTAATTGAATTAGTTACCATTTTATCAGCTGCCGCTTTGCAGTAGTTTGCGAACCCCCAGGGGCCCGGGCCACGCGCAGTCAAGAGCTTCCCCGCCTCACTCTCTCATTTATCATCGTGACAACGCGCAGCGCTGGGAGAAGCGGGGGGGTGGAGGACGCCCTGCCCTCCCCAAGCATCCCAGCCATCTCCGAGCATCCTAATGATTGACCTCTGTGAGCGAAGCAGCCCTGCGCTGACCCCGGGCTGCTGAAAGGAAGCATTCTCCCCTTTGTACAAATCCCCCTGCGACCCCGGCCCTGAATGCAGGACTGTCAGAAGGGAAGCCCCGCACGCGGGCAGCGGCGCCCCGGGACCTCGCAGCTTCCATATGCCGGGGACTAATAGCGACGGAGCCGGGCTCAGGGGATCGTGCTGCCCCGGTGGGAGAGGAGAGGGGGCCACGTGGAAAGGGACAGCCTGAAATCGGTCTGCCGGCGTCTGGCAGCGGAGCGTGAAGCGTGTCACCTGCTGCAGCCCCTCTGCAGGCACTGAGAGCTTCGCTATTGTTGTGTCCCAGCCCCCCAGCCCAGCGGGATGCTGCGGCCCCGCGGCACCGGAGCGGGTGGCGGGCGCCCAGCACTGCCACTGGTGCTTCTGGCGGGATGCAGCTGGAAAAGAGCCTCTGGTTCTGACAGCCAAACCCTGTCGCTTCCCCTCTGTGGGTCTGCAATGCAGGAGGCGTGAGATGCCTATGAGGGTAGGGAAGCCAAACCTGAGGAGGAAGGTGCTACACCAGCCTTCAGCAGGGGCAGCACCTTTCTGCCCACAGGCACCTGCCCATTTGCCTTTCCAGGGTATGTACTTGAAAACGAAACCAAAAAATCTGTTAAAAATTATCAACGCTGAATGTGTATTTCAGTGAAGCCTGGCTAACCCCCAACATATCATATGTCCTTGATAAAACACCATTTCCTTTCAGAACCCCCTCAAAGGTGTTGGAATATCTGGAAAAGAACAGTCCCAGGAGTACTCTCCAGTCTTTAATGCACAGTCAGTAGCTGGTGCTTCACTTTTATTACTAGTCATCAATTTATGCCGCATGACCAATGTTATCATTTCTTCATAAATCACCCAAAAAATACATACACAGGTCACAGTAACAAATGAGACAGAAAGTGTTCAAAATGGATTTCTTGGACGGGAAATGGGATTTCTCTGAACTGATTAGTGGTTTCACCCTTGTGAGTAGTTATGTAGGTTTTCACTTGGCTTTCTGCTAAGACATATCTATTGACTCCCATATTTTCCTCTGTAAATAGCCTTTAACAAAGATCAGGCATTGATTTTCGATGCAGCCCATGACTGCATTAGTGAAGCTGATGAGATGATGAACAAGATCTGTGACACGTGAAAAGTCCAGCTCCCATCAAAGCACTACCAAAATAGAAGGGCCGAAACTTCAGCATGGCCTAGAGGTATGGGTCTCCAAAGTGGTGGCAGTGTGGAAGAGTCCCGGATAGTGAGGGGTCTGGAGCAGCAGCTGCACCACCAGCACAGCAGGATGGTGTTGGGCCAGGGGAGGGAGGAAGGGGCAGGGGTGGAAGGACAGGGCACTTGGGGAGGGACCTCTGGCTGTGGGGTGCTCAGCAGGGCTGGCTGGGACCCAAGGCACTCGGAGGAAACTGTGTGGGATGTGTTCTACGGGTGCTGCTGGGAATTTTAACCAGGCTGCCTCGCAAAGTCACTGTTGTGAGCCAGAGATGGCGATGGTCTGCAGGTCCCTCACCTCCACCACCTTTAAGCACACGATATGCAACAGACTGAAGCGGTACTGGACTTACGCACACTCTCTGGACACCTCAGATGCATTTTGCAAGGCCTTTGCTGCACTTCTGCTCTGTCCCTGTCCATGCAGAGCTGGTGTTGAGCAATCCCCCAGTGTTTACTTTGCCTTTCGAAGACAATGGAAATTTACTCCAGAGCTTTACCTCATCGCTGCTGGGATGCTTGTGGGCAGCAGCATTTCCAGCGTCATTCTGCTTCTTCCTCTGTCTGGCTCCTCCTGTACTAGAAGCAGCTGGCTTTGCAGCAGTGTTATTTTCTTACCTATTTCATTTGAGCCCATTCCTTCCAGAACTTGCGTGAAAATTTCATTCACATCTTCTTCTGAATTTGCGTGAGCCAGAACATTAGTCTTCGACATCTCTGCTCCTCCACGCTTAACAAAAGTTCTCCTTTTCCATGGAGGAGCCCTGAGGAGCCAGGGACTCTGCGGGGGAGAGGGGGATCACATCCCCTCTCCATGTGGTGCTGGCTGCGGGGCACTTCCAGGAGGACAGGCTTGCCAGCATCCATCTGCTAGCTCCATCTAGTGAGGAGACTTCTGCATCCCCTATCAGCACGGGGACTTGGGGCCTTCCCAGGGCCCCTGGCAGGATCACCCTGGCTTCCCCAGGTCCCCAGATGGGTTGCACTGGAGGATGCAGGGCTGGCTGAGTGAATCTGATCTTTACACTGTGCTTGGACTTCCTTTAAGCTAGCAGTGTCCTGTGTCTTCCTGCTTCTTGGCCATCAACATCAACCACTGCCTGTCAGACATAGTTGCTGGCACCAGGAAGTGCATTCTTCTGCTGGACTGGCTGTTGAGGACAAAGAAAAGTCCACATCATCTGCAAGAGAAAGATCATGCTTTAATGGATGTCTCTTTAGGTCTACACAGGCTTACAGTGTCCTGGTCCTCTTTGTAGTAGGCACAACAGGTCACCACACACCACCACTATACAGAGCTGCATGGTTTCCTGTGGGAAAGAGGTGCTTTTGTGCTGTCTAGAGAAGGCACTGTCTATCCTTTTCCACTACTATCACTCATGGTTCACCTTTTGTCATACCCCTGTCATCCCCATCCTTCTCTAAGCCTATTAGGAGGAAGGTTCTGAAACTAATTTGTCTTTTCCCTTGGCTGCTGACCCTTTTGGTTCAACCATACTGTTGTTTTTTTTTTTCCAATCTATAGCTGAAGCACGAGAGTTTTAAGGTCATCTATTAGATTATAATAATTTTACATTTTGCAACACCATGATGAATCTGAGGCTAAGACTTGAGAATGGGACTCCTAGCATATTCCTGACCTGCTGCTGGACAAGACTGGTGGAAGTAGGGATTTATTTGGGATTTTCTTTGTTCACTCTCTAACACTTTGCTTTAGTCAGTGGATGTCTTTGGCGACTGAGATAAAATGTATCCACCTCACTGCCTATTGAGCTCATGGAAATGGCATCTAGAAAGATGGGATCTGGGAACTATAGATAACTCCTGAGTATTATCAGTCAATGTGACAATTTGGAAAAAAAAAAAAAAAGGCCAGTACTGTCCTTGTCATGTGCAAAAGGGGAGATCAGGGTGCATCAGGATGGCACAGAGTATGCACTACTCTGAGCTGCAGTGGTGGGAGCCACAACGGCATATTGGGTCCATCCCTGCTAGCCATGCTTGGAGAGGTTGAAGGAGGCTGAAAAATTACAGATGGGCCAGACATGAGCTAGAAGAATAAAAATCTGCAATGTGAAAAATGTGCTTCTGAGTTCAGCAAATGTTATACTCCTCGGAGTAGGTTAAGAAGTGATTTTATCTTTGCCTGTAAAAATCTAGATCAAAAGGAAGTAGCACCAGTGATTCTTTTTTTTTTTTTTCATTTATGTGCTCAGCTGGCTGGAGGTTTAAGAATTAAAAGCTGCAATAAAGGTTAAATTTTTAAGAATATGCACAACAATCCACTTCATCTGAGCAATCTGGGGAACTGCATAGTTATTCATAGATTACATTCCTCTCTGCAACAGAAAAAAATCATCTTTTTTTTTTTTTTTTTTTTTTTAAAGCAGCATTGTAGTAATTCCTATCTCCCTTCCAAGCAAAAGCAGATGATTTATGTGTGTTTTGAAAATTATTCTGTGCTTGGTGGCTGCAACTGCAGAGGATGAGACTGTGTGACCCAAAAGGTCTCTTGTGTTGCTGTATGTTTTGTTTCATTCCCTCTTGAACAAAGGTATTGGGCTGAACCCTTCAGCATTTTGCAAGTTAGGCTTCCCAGCAGCTTGGAATATGGTGAAGGGTTTTTTCCCTTGGGCCGCTTCATGGTTTCGTGAAGAGGAAGTCTTGTACGAAGCTGACTTGTGGCAGCTCCCCTCTCCTCTTCCCTCTGCTTGGAGCACATGCTAGGCACTGTATCATGAGGCAACAGAAAAGAATGGCCCAAAACCACTTTTGTCTGACAAAATAAGGTCTTCAAGCAGGAGAAAAAATATATTGTTGTGTTCTGTTTCTGTGTTGCTCTGGTACCTTGACCCTGAAATTTCATTTTTCCCTGTCACCCACTAGTTTTCATCCTACATTGTCTCTCCTGCCTAGCTGGTTGTTATGGATTTGAAGACGCATGGCACATACCCTCACACTAAGACAAATATTACAAGAATGGGAAAATTCCAGGAATAGAAAATCTGGTATTACTCAATAAATGTTAAATAACAAACACCCCCTCAAGCCTTAGAAGAAAAAAAGCATTCATTGACCTTTTTGGTACAAAATAATTAAGTAAAGAGCGGATGATTTGAAGATGTTTGATGTCCCTCTCCAGTGTGAATGCCGGATTTATTTACTGGAATGTCCAAGGCTCAAGCTGGAATGAGGGAAAGAAAGAGCGGGGCTTTCCTCCACGCATGCCATAAAAGAGAGAAGTCAAGTGTCTTTGCATTGTGCAACACATGATTTCTGTAACTTTAATTGAAATGTGTGCGGGGAGCGGGGGGGCTGCTAAATTGTGTTGATACAATATTGCTTAGAGAAATTCCAATTCCTGAAGCTCTTAACAAAAGCATTCACCATCAGGAGGGGGAAGGGTTGGCAAGAAAGGGCTTTTCTCAAGAACTTCCATTTGGAACACATTACTCTCTTGCAACATGCGATGGATAAACTTTATATAAATTATTAGATGGAGTGCAAAAGCTGAATTTGTTTGCATTTGATAAGACAGTTGTTCTATTGACTGTGCTCCTTTCTTTTTGGGAAGCAATAGCTTTTAAGAGAAAGCCTGTCTCTTTTTGTGAAAATGAACTGGACTGCATGTGGAACGGAGGAACAATCGTTTGAACTGTGAATAAAACATCTGACGTTTTACCTCTCTGCCAGTTTCACTTTCAGAAACAAGTTGTCAAGTCATCAGGCTGAGAGATGATCATTTCAATCTGCTAGGTTTCCAGTTATACTCATGTCAAACATTATAAGGCATGAACTAGGATCTGACACATCAGAAGAAAAAGGAAAAAAAGACATACACATATATAAATAGGTAAATGCAGAAGTGAAGTATTGTACCCCAGCTGATGCAAAGATGCAGGAAACCAGCCAGACTGGCCCTGCCTAGGGATTCCAGTATGATCTTCTGGGTCTTTCTCCTAAACTTACCTTTTAATTTTAAGTCACAGTCCTCAAGTTTTCAGGTGTTTTTTCCAAGTGCAAAATGCTGCTTGGAGCATCAAAATCCCAGCTTCCAGCTGGCTGCCCAGCCAGGTGGCCCCGCTCACCCTTGTCCAGTCCAGCCAGGATGGGGAAGGGCTCCTCCTGCAGAAACCGCTTCCCACGTAACTCAGCTGGGCTCTGGAGAGGGCATGAACAAATGTGTTTCTCAGGATTTTGTGGCTGGGGCTCTCCCAGAGAAATTTTTAGGAATTTTTCCTCCTCGGGTGAAAACTATGATTCACCTTTTAGATAGGAAATCATTCACTGGCAGTTTTTGAGCTGAAATTTCTCTCGGAATAATCTATCATCAGGAAAAAGTCCAGCACTAGGATTATAACATTAGCAATATTTTAAATTCAACCCTCTCTTAAACTTGTAATTTATCTTCATTTCCAAAATGAACTGTATGCTCTTTGCTGTTTTTTCCATTATACTGAACATGCCTGGCTTCTACGGAAAATTTGCATTTTGCCTGGGTGCTGAAGTTTACCCCAGGTATCATAAATAGTCACAAACTCAGTTCTGGGCCCAGAACAGAATCTAAAGCTCCCAATGATGAAAAATGCTGCTTTTTGATAAAGTCAAATACTGCAGGAACAGTGGTCATTTTTCTAGATGGTGACTTGGGAGTGCGGAGAAAGGTTTCATCTGCTGTCACTTGGAGGGATTTCCTCCCTGCCCAAATCAAAAGGGTATTTTGAGCAGCTTGGAGGGCTGAAGAGGGCTCAGTTTTGAGTGAGACCATCTTTCCACCCCTCTGTGTAAGGGAAAATCTTGCTCCTCCCTTATGCAGGAATAGGAATGACTCAAGGTCAAGGAATGAGAAGTGATGAAATTCAGGATGTTATAGACGGAAAGATAAAATCCATGCACGTGGGGGAGATGGTTGGATTGAGAACAAAATAAGACAGGGCAAAGATAAGTGGAGAGGAACATCTACAGACGCTCATCACTGTTCAGGAATCTCAGACGTGAGGCTGGAAGAGAAGGGTATAGATACAGCTTGGTTGGGAAGCATGAAAACTGGGGAAGAGAGGTTATTCCAACTGGAAAGAGAATGGAACGCCAAGGGCTAAATCGTGTCTCCTGGTGTCTTACTAAAGAAGATGTAGGGTGTATTTACACTTTGTGTTGAAGGGGAGCTGGTAGTCAGGTCAGCATGACGTAAGATCAACTCATTGTAGAAGCATCTCAGAAATCCTCATCGCTGACTGCTGGCTGGAGATCACATGGATGTGACAGCTGGAGGGGAAGTAGAGGTATGGAAGAAGAAAGCTGTAATCAGCCCATTTTGTGAAGGTTTATGTGGCTAAAGTGGGGACCACCTCTTCCAGCATGTGTCTAAGATACAATGAATGATGAATGCAGCATTATGGGATTCCATTTAGAAGATACCCACAGCCCATTTCTTCTGCACCCAAAGCAGCTCCCCGTTGATGTTTCACTTCTGTAGGTTTTAGGCCAGCACGGACCTCCTCCTCAGCCATGGGTGTGCTATGCCAGCTGGGTGGCAAGGCTGTATCCCATCTGCTGGGGGAAGAGCGTGGGGTCATTTTCAGGACCCTTCAGGACAAAGGTAATTTAGGACCGTCGCAAGGAGAGGCTTGGCTGCCTTTCCAGCAGCTGTCACCTGTGAATAGTATTTTGAGCTTTCCAGGAGATGGGAAGCCTGTGCAGCTGCTGTGTCAGCAACATAGGGAACTTCCCTGGGGCTCCCCTCAGTGTCTTATCAAAGTCCATCGATCCCCTCTCTGTGGTGCATTCATTGATGCTTCTTAGGATCCTGCTGGGATTTGGGTGGGGAAGGAGGGAGAATGTTAGGCACTGAAGCTCCATTACCCTTTTGAACTTGGATTACAACATTCTAGTGTTCTTTTTTTTTGGCCAAGAGGCTGGAAAGAAGAAAACAGAGAAGTCAATGCATCCCTTTAGCGTAGCTTAAGCTTACACAGCAGCCAACATTCTGTATTGTTTGTGAGAAATATTTTCAATTAGGTGATGGGAAGAGAGAGCTTTCTCTGACCTGGAATCCAGCTTTTGCTGCTCATTTCAATATTGGATTTCCATGCAGTTAACTAACTGGTTCCTCATCTTGTGTGCTCTTGCTTGGGTTTTTGGCTATAAATGGATGGGACAGACAGACAGAGTCAGGACATTCAGGGATAAAGCAAGGTTATCTGCTGGGGTCCATTACTCTGCTGGTATAGGGCAGCAATTCTTTTTATTCCCTATTCTGGACATTGTGTTGCAGAGGGGACTGGTGGGTTTAAATGGACAGACCAAAAGAAAGAGGAATTTCACCTGGGCAGTGAAAATGCTTGCACATGTGGAGGATGTTATAGAGCTAATGGGCTAATGGGCAGAGCTAGAAGAGAGGAGCATCTTTTAGACTCCATGTGGAATTATCTATTTGCAGTCGGACCCATATCACTTTAAATAGACTCAAGGCTTTTGATGTCCTTCTTCACTCTGCAAGCAAGTTTACACATCGGGCTGCCATCTTTTGGGATTAAATATTTTAAGCGCGGTCTTCAGTGATTCTGACAATGAACTGGGAAAGCAAGGTTTCCACTTGTCAGCATGTAGCAATGCAGTTGAATAGATGGATGCATGCATTTACTTGAGAGATGAGGAAGCATAATTTACAGTTAGCATCCCTGGATATAGCATATGGGTTCCTGGCCACATAATACAGAAGTGTCCAAACAGCTACTGAGCTTGTTTCCCAGCCTTGCCTGGATTTGCATCCATCCTGACTCTGGCAGACAGGACAACATTGACTAAAACAGCTTTGTCACCTTGTTACAAACACGGTCACTATTAGGCACAATGTCAGGACTGCGTTTCTCACCTGCTCTGAGAGGAAGCACATGCAGTTTAGTAAGGAGGAATAGAGCCCTGTATAGAAAAGCATTTGGAGAAGTCATGTCCCAAAGCTTTCCTGGTACTCTTCTCTCTCTGTGTCTTCAGAGCTCTTGTGGCAGAGGATAGAGAAAGGGCACATTTTTCTAGAAATATTGCTGATGATCACAAGGAAAGAAACTAGGCACCTGGTGAGAAAACAACAATTCGGCCCTCGAAAGGATGCTCCCCCCTGCAGCCAACAGTTCCTCAGGTTGTTTTCCACATGTAATTTGCTTTGAGAGGCATTTAAAGACTAACAGACACAGCTGACTGCTGCTGAGCACGCTGGTTGGCAGCCTGGGAAAGCAACCTCCTAATTGCCCCTGGAGGGAGACTTCCCAGCAGGGCACCGCCAGCCCCACGCCCGCCGGAGGAGCCTCTCGGCAGGGTACCGTGCTGGCGAGCGGCCGCGCTCCTCCGCGGGCTGGGATGTGCGGCGGGTGTCTGGCAGAGCAAATCATGCTTCGGAGGCGGCTTGTGAGGAGAGCACGCGGCAGATAAAGGCTGTCCCTGGGAAGGCTGGTGTCTATCAGAGCAGTCTGTGAAATGCTTTTTCCTACTGTTTCTTTCGTATCTGCATGTGGAGCCTGGCAGCCTCAGAGTCCAGGATGCAGTGAAGCATGGCAACACTGCCTAGCATGTAGGCTTTCAAACTCTTTTGGACATCAGCAGACGATCCATCTACCCTTTGCATTTTTCTTGAGAGCCTCGGAGGTTCTAATGCAGTTGTTTGATGCTACCAGCACCAGAGATGCTGTTTCCAGACTGGAGTGAAACTTTCAGCTGGCCTGATGCTGGCTGGAGGTTAGGGAGACTCACAGACCTGGGAGACTTCTTTACATTTACTTATGCCAGAAGACATCCTCACCTCCGAAACACATTGCTGTTGTTATATACAACACAGGAATACTGCACACACAAGCACCAATATTGTACTGCCCGGAGGCAGAGACCCTTTTTGCGTGGATGCAGCCAGTCAGCTGTCCCATGCAGCTTCCCGCAGAGCTGCAGGTACCAGGGAAGCTGCTCTGCCGCAGTGCTTTCAGCCTCCTCCAGCACTAATCTTAGGGCTGATGGGTATTTACAGTGGGCAGCACGCGTGCACTCTGTGTTGAGTCTACACTGGTCTAACAAGCTCAGTAAAATAGATTACTATCAAACTCATATGAAGACATGGTCACAGCCAAGGCACCTTGGTAAGAGGAAGCATCTCTCAGACATGCTGCTGTAATGCTAGGGTAACAGTGTCCTCTCTTGCTGCATATGAAAGGATTGCTTTGGATGTAAGATAAGAGCTACTGTGCCATAACCTCAACCGTGTTTGCTTCTGGCTGACAAAAAGGAGCCCTTTTCTCTCCTCAGATGCTCTGAGGATAATGCAATTAAATCAGTGTCTGAGCAAGGTTTTCTCTTCTTTGTGCTGTTGCAAGCCATCCACGAGCCCCAAAGCCAAGGAGTTTAAATCCAGGTGGTGGGGACACCTGTTGCAGGTGGCAGTTCTTCCTGCTCCATGGAGAAGCACGTCCATGAGCATCACAGTCATGGCAACTTGTGTAACTGCATTCGTGACCACAGATCAAGGTCCAGGAAAGGAGTGGTTAAAAGCTATGCTGTGCTGGCTTCCCAGGGCTAGCCCTTTAGTGGATATTTTGCAAGAGTGCTGTTAGAGAGAAGTTGGTGATTACTTTGGTCCTAATCTAACAGGGGAGCTCTGACAGCCCAGGGGCTCGTGGCTGTCCTCAGCACAGACAGATGCGTAGCAGACTACCAGGGTGGCAGTGACCCTGCTTCTTCACTGGGGACCGAGGTGAGTGAATCACTGACAGCAGCGGACAGCCCTGGCCCCAGTCCTAACCTCTGTTGGAAACCTCAGAAGTCCCTGAAATGTGGGACTTTACATGGGGCAAATGCTCCCGATGGCTATTTTCCCCAGGGAAAACTGCAGCAAAATGTGATGATATATGTGCATGTGTGAAAGGCTGGTGAGAACGCTTATCTCTGGAGCGGCACCTAGCAATCCTGCTCAGACAGATATATTGCTGTCATTTCTCGCGGCTAATACCGGTGCCCCAGCCATGGGAACGCTTCTTTGTGGTGCCACTATCTTTGAGTCCCTGAAATCATTTGTGTGAACAGGCTGCCGCAGAAACCTTTTGTCACCCTGGCCAATCGCTAACAACAGGAACATGTACACAAACACCGTTCCTGTAAATCAGCCTCTAATTAGTGGAAGGAGTTTGGGGAGATGTAGCCTAGAAACAGGATTTCATAGGAAGGCATCTGTGGCTTCCTGACCACCTCCAGCTCTGCGAGTGATGTGCCGAGCCCATTGGGAAGACACATCTAGAGCGCGGTGCTACGTTCATCGTCCATGGCGCTTTTGGAAAAGAATGGGTGTCCCTGTAGCTAAAAGTCCTGTGGCGGCTGTAACAACTAGGTTGACATTCATGCAGCCGTGGCTGTCTGTGGCACCGTGGAGTTTAGGTACAGAAAGATGTGTCTTATTGCAGACGTTGGTACCTGCTCCCATGAAGCCATGGCTGCATTCTGCACTCACAACTTGCCTTTCCTTGCCCTAACACGAAGACATAAAATGGAGTTCTCTCTTCCAGAGTTGTTTCCCAGGTGCCGTATTTTCTTTTCAGAGGCTTTCAGCAGAAGCAGAGAACAGCTTTCAGTACGTCAGCATGAACTAGAATGCTTTGCAGCTTGACTTGCTTCCAGCAGAGTAAACACAGATGCCTGAGATATGAGTTAAAAAAATGTATTTCTACACATATAAATAATCTCCTACCCATGGTAGTAAAATAGCACAGCTGTGTCTCTTCTGGATCTGAAGGAGTCAGCCTCTCGTGAGCAAATGTATTAATTTAAGTGGGTGACTCTCTGCTCTTCTGCTTTCCTGAAAGCTGTTTTCTGGACTAGCCACAGTCATTGCTTCTTGTGTTTGGGGGCTGCAGCACGCTGCCACCCATGCGGTGGCGAAGGGCGAAGCAGAGACCTGGTGCGGGCTCACCCTGCCTCAGGTGTACCATAGGGCTGGGCAAGGCTTCCAGCAGTGCCTTGCATTGCTGCCCCGAGGAGCCCCTGCCATGGAGGAGAAGGGGAAGGAGCTTGGCAGCTGTCAGGGATTCGGTGCCAGCCCCCTCAGCTCAGCCAGAGCGCTGCTTCACTTGCCTCTTATCTTTATGTTAATCTCATTTTATTATTTTTATGGTTAGGAAAAGGAAAATAAAACCTCAGAGCTACAGAACACCCTGAACACAATATCCAAGTGAAGACACCCTTTTCTGAGTGACGTAAATGCAGCTTCTGGTGTTAGTTATATCCAGGCTCTGATCTTCCTCCGTGTCAGCTCCTCACGCTATCTGCAATAAATACGCATCTTGATTAACACCAATGCAAATAAGAGATATTCCATTTGCAGGAAATTTGTGGCCTGATTCCCATTTCAGTTTTTTTTTTTTTCCAGAGACTCTTGACTGTGGTGAAATTGCACTGAGTTCATGTTCGTCTGCAAAGAGATGACGAGTTGCATGTGCCAAATCATAGCACACTAAATGGTGCCTGTGTTTCAGCATGACAGGGGAAATTCCCCCTGGCTTCCTTTACTACGCTAGCAGAAGGGAGCCTCACAGAGCTCCACAGTCGTGGAGATGCCTACAAGCAAAGAATCCATAGAGAGGAGACAGCACAGGAGATTTGGGAGGATTTTCTATTACTTGCTTTTTCTAAAAGGCCTGAGGTTCCCTGTGCCTAGCTGCAAAACTTGCAGCTCGCAGCACATGCGTGGAGATCGCATGCAGGAATTCTTGGTCCAAGCGTGGAAGAGATGCCTGACGTGACAACAGCTGCTCACTTGGATTTGGCTGCCTAGCTTTAGGCAACAAGATTTCGGTAACAGCACCTGGCAGTGCTTTGCCATGGATAATGATGCATTTGCAGGAGAAAGGAGTAGTGCTCCCTTTGCCTGCACTTTCATACAGAACCAACAGGAAAAATACCTTCTGAAGCATTGTAGCAATCTTCCTAAGCTGGGATAATCCTTTTTACATTCAAAATTAGTTGATAGTCATTTTCAAACTACAGGAGCTGCCTTTCCTGTACTCCTCACCTGCCTTGCTCACTCCCATGTTGCTGGCAGTCTCTCTTCACCTCTGTACTGGCAATTTTCAGAGCCCCATCTCAGAAATGGATATTTTCATTTTAGTTCAGCCAAAAGCCTTTCATTTTGCTTTGGCCAGAAATAATGCTTTTGAGAGAGTGGGGGTTGGTGCGTGCACTTGGCAGGAGGGAAGCTCCTTTCCTTCCTTCCCTTTTCCCCCTTTCTTCCTTGAGGTGAATTTTTTTTTAGTCTCTTTTAAAAACTGCTTTTTGTTTACTTGCAGCTTTAGCTCACATCCCTTCTTCTTTCATTTGCAGCTCAGTTTTCTGCTTAATGTCTCTGGGATTTCCTAAAATATCTGGGCAGAATCTCTGAGAAACACAGGAAGGGGAGATTTGGTCCTCTTAATACGCCAGAAACAAAATGCAGTGAAAATCTTTTACCACCATGAGTGAGCAGCAGCAACTACTCCAAAATGAGACCACTGACGAGATGTTTTTGCTTAGTGGTAGCTCTGTTGGGCCAGGTAGATGATTTTCTGACCTGGGTTCCTCCAGCAGCTGCTCAGTGTGGCTGCGTGGTGGGCACTTACCAGCCCAGTTTGGCTGGGAATGGAGATGGTGGTGGTGGCAGCAGCAGGCACAAACCCGAGTGGGTTCAGCCTGTCAGAGCCTCTCACCAGCACTTTTCTCTGCAGAAAAACCCAAAAGGGGGAAAAAAGGGTTTTTCCTACTGGTGAGCTGTATCTCAGCCCTGCTGTTGTTGGTACTGGGTCTCACAGTGTTAAACAGGAGATCGTGTGCTTGAAGCCTGCGGGTTTGTTTTAGTTTGGCTCATTAATCTAAGTGAAGCGTTGCTGGCTTCGGACGCCGCGAGGATTAAGTGGGGCAGCAAAACAAACGGAAGCCTGAATATCTGCCCAGGTTATCGGCACCTCCCTTCCACCAGCAAGCACCCTGGCACTGGTTATTGAGAGGGGACCCTAAACTCTCCTCTATTGTCTGGCTGTTTTATCACTGAAATTCCTCCTCAGGCTTTTATTGTTGGCAATATTGATTAGACTGACATGAAATACATAGAAATGAAAATAAATCTTTGCCTGTGCTGTCAGCTGGGATCGAGGACAGAAAGAGTGGTTTGTCAATTCACTCTGGTGGATCACTTTTTACTCTTTTGTAGTGAATTGAGAGCATATCATGAAGTGAATAACACCAAGTGTAAGATCTGCAGATAAAGTGCACTGTAACTAGCTAAAGGATGCTCCTTATTATGTTATCCCTGGATCTCTTGTTTCTTTACCAATGCTCACAAGCTTTCCTTCTTTCAGACTTACCCTTTTACTTACTGGGACATGATTTTTAGAGTGTTTGCTTCTTCTGGCTGGCTTAATTCAGCTGGACATTTTGCCTCTGTTCATGGCCAGTCCTCTGTACAAGCTCAGGCCTGGGAAGCAGAGTGTGCTTTTAAATCAGTGAACGTCTGCTTCTCTCCAAGACCTGTGGAGGTGTAGCAGAAACAACTGTGTTAGCACCAGCAGGGTTACACCCATGCAAAATAGACACGAACAATGGGGACTCTGGCTGCGCAGTGACCAGCAGTAATATCTGCTGACCCTCAGGATGCAGTTTCCCATTTGGGCTTAATCTGATCTGACCGTGGGCTGCTGGTGAAAGGGGTGGTCCTGTTCTTCCTGTCTGCTCCTCACCACACATTCCTGGCACCTCCCTCGCACTGGAAGTAGCAAACCTGGAGGCTACAGAAAGATCTGACAGAAGATTTCTCCTTTTTTTGGTACATTAGTTTTCCGCCGGATCAACAAGCCAATCTAAATCACACTGCCACAGCAAGATCCATATGGACAATGCAGGAGATCACCTGCAACTAGACTGGGTTAAGCACAACCATAAAATGGATCCTCTATCTTTGATACACATCCTTTATGGTACAGCTTCTGGGGAACTACCCCTCTCTCCAAGACATGGGTTTGCCTGAAACCATCAGTGTAACAACACAGAACAAGTGCTGCAGAGTAGCCAGGATCAGAGAAAGGGCTGAGTCCCCAGTCTCAGTCCACACCCGTGCCTCTCCTGCATTCCCCCCCCCGCCTTAATTCCACCTTGGGCACGGCACCAGCCAGACAATGCTCTTGAAAGACCCTGGGATAATTCCACAAGCTATTTGTGCTTCAGCTGTGGTGAAAACAAGAAAGAGAGGCAATAGTTTTGATCCTCTCCCCTGCTGATCCCCTGGTGTGGGGATGCCTGCCGGGATGGCAGCAGTCCTCGTGTTCCCCGGGCTGGTGTTCCCTTCTGAGCGCTGCACTTGCGCAGCAGCCCTACAGCATCAGCTGTCCCTCCGGATGGCTGCCACCCTGCTCCCGTTGCAGTGCCAGGAGCCAACAGCAGTGAGAAAGCCAGTGCAGGTGCACAGGGCTTGGTGGAAGGTTAATAGCCAGGCAGGTGCACCGGGACGGGAGGACCAAAGGGGTGGAAGCGGGGTCTGAGCAGAAGACAGAGTGGTTCAGACACAAATGCTGTAATTCCAGTGGCTGGTTGCTTCTTGGATTTAGAGCGTGTGTTTTTCAAGGAGCCTCGTGGGGGAAGCTTATTTCCAAAGATGACACTTTGAGGTTCACGCACATTCTGCGGAGAGGAGACGTTCACAGTCAGTGGCATAGTTTGCAAGGAGTAAACCCAGATGCAACAGCTGCTGGATGTTTTTCTCTGCCTTTGTTACACACTCAGTTGTCCATTTGCATTTGGAAGATTCAGACTCACATGCTCTACCTCTGACATGGGTTTCTTCTCAGGTTAATTCTCCTGGCTTCCAGGAGAGCGGGATGTGACCCCTCCTGACATTTGTTTAGTGAGTTATGCTTGTCTTCCGGAGAACACAAACAAGCTGTTGGACTTCCTCTCCACAGTTTTAGCTGTGGTCCAACCCTTTGCAGCACTTACTCTGGACTTACGCTGACACAACTGAGATCGGCATCAGGCTTCTTGAGTTATGTTTGCAAAAGTGATGCTGTGATTTAGAGCTCTGACTCTGTTTTCAAGAGGGACTCATGTCCAACCATAATAAAAGAAAAGCCAGTGTGTAATCCCCGTTGATTCCACTCGAAATGAAACATCTGACTATCTTTGAGGATCTGGTCTTAAGCATTTGAGAAAGTCACTTGGATTTAGGTCTGTAAATAGTGATGTCATTTCTAAAAATAGACCTTATCCTCCAAAGGTGCCCAGACACTGCAAACATTGTCCATCCTGTCTCACCCTACCCAGCCGGCAGGAATTTGAGGACTATGATGAGAAAAATAGAAATCATTTCCATATCACAACAGCCAGACCTGAATGTAATTACTGACAAAGCTGTAATCTTAGTTTCCCAATAATATTTGGAAACCAAAACGAAGCATCCTCCTTGTTCATGGGAACAGAAATTGTATTCACATAACAAAGATATTAGGTAAGAGGAAGTATATTGAGGAACTCAGGAAGTGAAAAGTCTTTCATTGCTATATTCTTGCAAGAGCTAATACAAAGAAACGTGATTAGTCGGTTCTTCAGCAGCTTCCTATTTCCATCACCAAACTGCTTTAATCTTCAAGATACTGAACACTGTGTTTTTGCTGAGGTTAATCTGGAAGGACTTTTAGTGTCCAGCTGAGTTGCTGTGCACAGGTGAAGTATGGAAGATCTGATGAAGATTAGATTTCAGTGACATCTTCCACACTCTCCTACCTTTTCATTTACCTTCAGCCACAGCATGTCTTGGTGTGGCTTTTATTCATTGCACTCCCTTGCCTGATGACCCAGGCTGCACATGCTGACTGGGAGAGATGCTCTGGGAGGCCTGAAGTTGCTCTCAGTGATGATGAGCACTTCTGGGCAGAGGACACCAGTTGTGGCAGCTCCGTGACAGCACACCTCGCTCTTGGTATGCTGGGGACAGCGATATGGTTGGGTCTCCAGGGCTTCACCAAGGAGAAGGAAGTCCTTCAGCCCCTGTGCACTGCAGGGTGAGGCATGGGCTCTTACACACCTGCAAAACCAGTCTTCAGAAGGGCCAAAGTCACCCTGAGTTTCCTGACCATCTGCTCCTGCATGAAGATTAGCTTACACACAACATATGCTTCTGCTTAGACCTCTCTGTGGACATAACGTGGATGTTTTCCTGTGAGCTGTCCATCTTTATGCTGTCTGTAGACAACAAAACACCACTGGTACATCTGTCCTTGGCAAGTCCTTTATGTAGCTCCATCTCTGTCCCACCTTCAGGAGCTTCGCATGGGTGGTGGGAAGGGGAAGTTGCCTGGGATAGGTGGCTGCAGCCAAAGAACCACCAGAGCAGAGCTAGGAAACAGTCACTGGGGTTATCATACATTCCTACTTCTCTGGAAAGCAGAGGTCCAGTGGTAATAGAACAACATGTGACAATAAAGTTTTTTTTTTTTTTTCCATAGAATCAGAGAATAATTTAGGTTTGAAAAGACCTCCAAGATCATCAAGTCCAACTGTTAACCTAGCAATGCCAAGTCTACCACTAAACCATGTCCCTAAGCACCACATCTACACGTCTTTTGAACAACTCCAGCGATGGTGACTCAACTACTTCCTTGGGCATTTTTAAATGTGTTGTCAAAACCACTGTCTATTCCTAAGGTGATTTTTAATTAAAATTGTTTATCAGCATTGCAGTCAGAATGGTGGAGGATGTCCTGCTTTCTTTCAGGTTATTTATCTTTCCCTCTACTCAGAAAATGAGGATGGAGGGACAGGAGAGCCAGAGCTGGAGGTGAGGATGAACGTGAACAGAAATGTTTTCCAAGGGAAACCTTCTATGTAGCTTTCTTCACTGTATTTTGCAAAACATCCGTACATTTCAATGAAAACATAAAGAGGCCAGGCAAGGTCCTGGGCAGAGAGGAGCCAGCTCCGTGCCAGGCTGCCCACCTGCCCCGGCATGGCATGGCCCAGGAACCCAGCCAGGCACCGGCAGCGCCTCTCCCCATCCCCACCTCCCATCTGGGAAGCAGCACGGGCAAAACAGGAGCCCTGCCCCCCAGAGACGGTCAGACTGGTTCCCAAAGTGAGGTGTTTTATCACCCTTATCTTTGCGTGCTTTGCTGCTGCACAAATATTACCACTTTCTCACCATATTTTTGGTAGCTCTATTCCCAGTGCCAGCTGAAATCAGGAAGTACGGCGGTGGGTGGAAAGTTATAAACTCTGTTATCCTTAAGGTGAGACCTGCAAATGGGATAGGTGTCAAGGCTGGTTTATTTTACAGCCTACTGGTGTTGGCAGCATTGCTCTCACTATTCCCAGAGCCACACACCTTCCCTCTGACCTCACCAACGATGCTCGGCTGCTTACAAGGAAGTAAACAAAAGGGACTCATGGGGACTTCGGTTCCATAGAAACAGCAGGGAAAATGTCCATGCGTGCCAAGTGGAAAAGGACTAAATCAGTGGGGAAGGAAATTTTATTGTCGCAAGTTCAAAGGGGGTGTTACAAACAAGAGAGTGGGAAAAAAAAAAGGGAAAACTTCAGAAAGCAGTCCCTGAAGTCAGATCACAAAATACTACTAATGAAGCCTTGCCTTAGAGCGGTTGTCAAATATGATGTGGTATTTACATCAACAGTGACTCAGGCAGCATTTACTACTTCCCCTTTCAACACAGCACGACTCTGCCTGCCCTCAGAGGATTGCAGCTCCTAACCCTGCAGATGGACCCGGCGCTGGGTGGGAGGGAAAACAATGCAGTGGGCGGTGGGACGGGAGAGCACGCAGCCTTGCCAGCCACGGGTCCACATCCATCAGCGCTGGGCGCAAGGGAAGCAAGCAAGAATCATTATAGTGGTGGCAGGGAGGAAAAGCCCCGTGATGTTTCTGCATTGGGGGTCCCCGAGGGGCTCCCCTGGGATGCAGCAGGTCTGAGAGGTTGACCATGAGTCTGATTACAAAGCCCTGAGACTACCCGTTTTTTGTTTGAGGGTTGGTATTAGCATGCACAGCACAAGCTGAGATAACTGGCAGGCTGTGGGATCAGAGAACCAGAGGTCTGTGTCCGTAGGACTGAATTTCTCACCGTGGCTGTTTTATAGCAATATCATCGTGCTCGCTTCTCTCCCCTCTGTCAGAGAAGCATCATGCCCTCAGGAGGACTGCTTTTGCGGAGGAGGTTGAAGGAGTGAGTATAGACATTCAAGTGCACTTAGGGCAGTGAAGCCCCCTTTTGCTGGAATGTGTAGGGTGGATTGCTGGCTGCCTGTTCGTCGTGGGGTTTTTAGGTGGGACAGCAAACCTGAGCTAGGTGAGGACATTGAAAGTGCACTGTCTGTAAGGAGGCAGGTTCACAGAATCACAGAATGGTTAAGGTTGGAAGGGACCTCTGGAGGCCATCTGGTCCAAGCCCCCTGCTCAAGCAGGGCCACCTAAAGCAGGTTGTCCAGGTTGAGATGTCCCATTAGCTCTCCTCCCAGCTGGATGCATCCTGGCAGTGGCAGTGTTCAAGTGACACACATGAGGGCCCTTGATCTGTAAAGAGCTCCTGTTTGGGGGAGAATATCCAGAGATTCTAAAGGGGAAATATCCAAACACCCCAATTAATTTCATTGTAAGCCAAATGCAAACGTGGCTTTGGGTGTTTGAGAAGGAGATTTATGGTTACAAATGCAGAGGGATGGTATAACTCAGCCACTGGATCATTCTTGGATTTACCATTGCCTTCTCCAGTTGTGGAAACCCTTCATAAACATGGGACATGCAGGAGCCCGGGGTTCACAAGACAAATTCGTCACTACATTGATGTGCCACTGGTGGCAATACTTGCGTACATCTACTTGCTACTGTACACATCATGAAGGCATACTGAGACAAGATGGGCCAAGAACTACCACCAAGTTGCCTATATAGCATCGCTCTGGGTACCTCTTTCCTCCAAGGAGCCTGTAGCTCTTCAGCCCCACGAAGCAGTGACACGGTTTGTTCAAGGGATCAGCAGGGAAATAAAACACAATGTCCCAGCCTCTCCTGTTGCCACGTAACTGCTGGGGCTCACCCGAGCTAGGCTAGAACAGGCTTTTTAAGCAGTAATTAATTTTGATAAAGCTGCCAGACTATGTTGCTCCTGCTTGCATCACACTGTAAAGGTACAGAATCGGAAGGAGCCTCCATGTAGTCTCTGAAATAAAACCTACAGCTGATCCCTTTTGAGCTGGCTTAAAGGATGCAGTGCCCAGGTTCATTGCAAGCCACAGCAGGTCTGAGCCACAGCAGCAGGCTCCATCTCACAGGGTGAAACTCCACTGAAAGCCAGGGATCGGCACCCCCGTGAAGCTGTGCATTGGTCCCACACCCTGCTGGAGAAGTGCTCCTGTCTCTGCATGTGCAAGTGCATGTGGACACTCACAGAGAGGGCACAGGAGTAACTTTAACAGCTCCTTTTGATCACATGGCCCAAAGACCCTTTATTTAGAGCTACATGCACTGAAAGTGGGAGGATATTTTCCAAATCCTTATTCGTGCCAAATTCACTCTTCTTTCTCCCATGGTGTGGAGTGCGTGACTGAGCTTGTTGTCTTTGTCTCTCAGATGATTATTTGTTCACTTTGCTCATTGAAACCTTGTGGCATCATAACACTCTCCGTAAGGATCTCTAAGAATCTCTACCATGGAGTCAAAAGCACAGGGGTATGCTCTGCAGTGCCAGACTCCTGGAAAGTTGTTTTAATAGGCTCCTGCTTTCAGTTAGTGTGTTAACTTCTTGGGGCACGAGTCTGGCTTCCCATCAGTCCTGGCAGGCAGTCTGGTTCTTTCTAAGCAAATCATCCTCTTCCTCATCTTCCTGCTCAGGCTGGCAAAAATCCAAAGGTAGCTAAAGTTTTAGTTACTCCATCTCCCCACCTGAAAGGGCTGAAAGCTGGTGTCTGCATCCAGTCCTATAGAGACCAACAACCCTGCGTGCTTCATTCAGGTCCACACCATGTTATGTAGCATTTGAAAGAGTTTTGTTTGCACTCATGTCTCTCAGCAATGCAAACAAGACACAAGCAAGATGCAAGTCACACCTGTATGAGCATCACCTGGCTAGGCTTCTCCCTCGCATTTCCAGCTTACAGGGCTTGTGACACGGTCTGGTCCGCACTACCCAGGGGTCTCCTCCTGCTTGCTGGAACTTTAGCCAATTCAGCACTTGCCTGCTGGGATTTTGACCCCTCCCATCCCCCATGTGTTTGTTTGAAGAGATAACTCCTTTTATATATATACTTGCTCTTTGGATGGGGGGGAAACCTTTATTGTTGTCTCTGAGCTTCTGCAGCATAAAGTTCCAGGATTCCTCCATTCCCAGCTGCTGGATTCAGAAAGCTTTTCCTTTTCAAGCTTCCTGTTCACACAGGGTGGGGGTGGGAAGTGGGGGACGAGGGGGGAGGTTAGGCATTGAATAAAAGGAATTAACCATTTCCCTTCTCTGACCTTTGGGAATTTCCGTATGTGAAAGTGGCAGCTTGTGTGTCTAAGAATTATAAATGATGGGACCTTGCAAGTTACTGAATGGATGTGTGACCAACGACCACAGGCTGCTCCCTGAGCAGGGCTGGGAGCAAGGAGGGCAAAGGGGAGAAATGAGAAGCAGGAAGAGCAAAGATACCGAAAGATTGCATGTTTTATAGGAAGAAAACTGCTTATCGTGCTCCGGAGAGCTCGTGCTATTGCAGCTTCCCTCCACCATGCCGTAGTTCATCTTCTGTTCTCAGTGTGCAGCAAAAAAGGAGGCCAGGAAGTAAGTTTCCATGAGCAGCTCTCATGACTCAGATCTCCCTCCTGCAGGGTTTCATCAGTTTCCCTAGGACAGGGTCACCATCCTGAAAGGAAAAGAGCTATCCTGACTGGTGTTAATGTGCATGTGTATTTAATATACATTGCGTGTATGTGCACAACCCTCTCTAGACACTTAAAATGGACTAGACAGTGCTCAAAAGTGGGACTTCCACTGCTGTTTCTGAGAAACCAGCATGTGTCCTCTAAGCCACCCTCTCCCCCGTGTCCTGGGTGCTATGCAGACTCTCAGTGCCACCCCAGCAGGCTCACAGTTGCTGGGACGCTCCCACAACACACCTGCACACACCTGCAGATGCACGCAGGCACAAGCAGGGCCACAGCAGGTGTGGGGCAGGAGGTGGCCCCCATCGCCACTGCCATTTGCAGGGAGCACCAAATACCCCTGCCACCCAGAGCATGCTCAGCTCTTCTTTCTTCACTAGCCAGGGCAGAGAGATTTCCTAAATGCAGGAGGAAAAAAAAAAAACACAACTGCTTGTCCTCACTGCTGGCTGTGATTTGCAAGGCACAGAGGAAAAAATACGCTGCTCAGCAGGGCCCCTGCTGTATCCTGTACGGCATTTCTGTGCAACTAGGCAGGCCCATCTGTCTGAGCGTGTACAAATTGTAAACCTAACAGGGATGACCTGGGGAGGCGCAGCCCCTGCTGCTCTGCCAGGATGGCAGAACCAGGCTGAGGGCGCTTTGCGCCCCACCACGCTGCCAGAGGATGGAGGTGGGGGAAGTGGGTGGCTTCGTGCCGTGCAGGATACAGAAGCACCCAACCTGCATTTTGGGGGAGCCTGGAGGGGTGACCGGTTTGGGGAAGATCTCCTCAATCTCCTTCTCTCCCTCTACTGTGGGATGATGGAGATGGCTAAGAGGGAGGCTT